>MVAH01000074.1:0-77049 GCA_014825575.1 Phaffia australis | reverse complement strand
AGGTGGAGGTGAAGGAGTTGCTACATGAGCTGAAGATAAGGTATGGCCAGATGATATGCTACCCTGTACTCCGGCAAACATAGCCCGCTTCTCTTCAGCAGCCGTAGGATATTCAGATTGAGGGCGTTTAACGATAGGAGAGCCAACCGCGCCTTTCAAGTATCCTTGTTGAACATTTGGAATGGCCGGCAGCCTTCGCCCTGCACCTCCTGAAGGCTTACTTTTGCTTACCATTACTGACACATCTGTTGCAGCTCTAGATGAGGCTGGGTTTGGTAGAGCTCTGATAGCGGATAAATGGGGTTGAGCAGAAGCGTGGGAACTGGTCGATGGAGTACAATTCGGCGTCGTATGCGAGTATCGCGGAAATTGAGAAGATTGGTCGTACGAGCTGAGTGATTCTTGCTCATCTATAGGAGGTTTACCAGTAGAGCTCAATCGATTGAGCCGAAACATCTCGGTCGACGTTTGGGATACAAGTAGCCCTTGCGTCGATCTGTATTGCTCGGCATCAGGATATACATTAGACTGAACAGATGGCTGGGACAAGGATTGAGCGGTGTCTAGATATTCATCGTTTTCCTGGACGTATTGATAATTGTTGAGAAACTGTCGGTATCCTGACTCGGGTGGTGGCTGGCTGCCTAATGATTGTTGGGCTTGATGATGAAGTTGCCCATGTGGACAGGATTGCTCTTGACCTGAAGACGGAGGAAGATCACAATCACTATGCATATAACCGCCGCTTGTGGCAGTAGTTTCAAGAGGGCTCATACTAGGTTTTTTCGGCCGGATGGTATTTCAAACAAGTCAAAGCAAAAGGGTTGCACGGTCCCAACAATCAGTCTCGTCAAGGCTTTGTCTCTTGGTCTAATCTCAAGATATGAATGATGTCTGTCCGATGTTACTGCAACGGAGAATCGAGAAGGACTCACGGACGAAGCATCCTGTATTCCGCTTGAGATCTTGACGAATGATGCATGATCAGAACTATCTACTCTTACACAGTCAATCTAGTTTGCTGCTATTGCTACTGTTGACGACCGCAAGAGATGAAGAGGGATGATTGAAGGCTATCGAAAGAAGAAGATTAGGAACAGGGTTTACTTACATCGCCTCTTCAAGTACAGCCAATTCGATCACGTGACTTGTTGTCGAGAGATTTGGCTCATCCTCACTTCTACTCTTCAGCTCTCTCCATCCTACAACCAACTTACCTACCGGTGTCGTCCCAATATCCTTTTCTCTGAACCCGTCCATCACTACTTCATGTTTATACTCTCGGAAGTCAAGGTACTACTATCCTCCTCTGTGATGAACTAATTGATCAGATCTGCGCTTGTGTTCAGCAGACTAACCTTTCAAAAATCGTTCTCTCCACTCTTTCTCGCAGGACTCTGTCCCAATCTTCCCTCCCAGTTTTGGGCTTCCGACGCATGTGGCTATCGAATCATATCTCAATAAGAAATATGCGAACAAGATCCTTCACCAGATTGGCTTCTGTATGTCTGTTTGGGACTTGGTTGAGTGTGGCGATGGAAAGGTCAGATGGGGGGATGGTGCTGTTTGGTACAAGGGTATGTCAATCCCAAAAGATAATAAGACAAGGAGAAGATAGAACTGACGAGTTTTCTTCATCCAAATGCTCTTATCCACCCTCATATTAATTGATTCCATGAAATGTGGGTGTTATGATGACATACATTAGTCAAGTTCAACCTTTTGGTTTTTCAGCCGTTCAGTGGTGAAGTATTGGTTGGTAAGGTTCTGTCCTCGACGCCAGACCGCATAAGAAGTAAGAATCGAGGATTTTCTATACAAGCTCCGATGCAAAACTTTGTCTCTAATTGATTGTAGAAGGCTTAGCGATAAGACAGACATGTTGAGTTTTTGTGTTGACTCCGTCTGTCTCTGTCGTTCCTCAAACAGTATCTTTAGGATTCTTCGATGATATTTACATCCTTATTTCCTCCTTACCAACCGACGAGTTCTTCTTGTGCGCACCTCCATTGAGCCTCTGGCAATCTATTCTCATTCTAGGCTCAGTATACAGTCGTGACTTTGACATCGTTCTTCTTTGTCTTCTCAGTGACCCTGAAGACCCGGACCAGCCGACAGGAGCTCACTACTGGCTCGTTCCGTTAGATGAAGACGCTCCTCCAGATTCAGAAAGAAGTTTGCATCATTCCAAGACTTTTTCCTACCAAGATTTATTCGCTATGAAGGTTTACTCCTTCTTTCTTGATTCATTTATTTATGTTTGTCTTAGCAAAACTCCCAATTCTAAACAACGACATGATTCGCTTCCGAATTACTGCTTCCAAATTTCAAGAGCACGAACCTAGACCGCCGAGCGAACGATCGAAGATTGTCGATGGAATGGCCATCCCTGTGGACGATGCTGAAGACGAGCAGTTACCGAGCTGGCTTTTGGAAGTACGTTTGCCTTTTCGTCTCCCTTTCAGTTTCTGCCGCCAAAAGCCATGGTTCTTTGGGTATTCCCTTGATCATGAGAAAACAGTATCCACTATAAGCTTATATGATCGATTTTTATCTTCGTGTACTCCCCTTCAAATAGGCAACTATAGCAGAACAAGGACTAGGTGTTACAGGCTGGTGGCCCGCAGGAGACGACGAAGACCAGGAGGCGGATGAACTGGCCATGGATCATAGCTAAAAGCCCATACCTTCATTCAAAATGATCAGCCAGACAAGCATGCAAATCTGGATTGCACAACGCGAAGCAAAGAGAGTTTGATCGGAATCTTGAACGAAACAAGGTGAAAGACACTCAATAAACGACTGATTGATATAATGCAATTTAATAACGAATTTGTAGTTTAAAATCTATGTATTGTCAAGTCTTGATATGGTCAGAAAGAACTAGAGTGAGGGGGATTGATGAGAAGGGACGTGGTGGTATAGAAGACAGTGCTTCTTTTTTAAACAAAGAAATTCGGAAGACCAACATCACAATAGAATGATGGCGAATTGTTACAACAGTAAAACCATAAGAAAGTTAAAGAACGAGGCGTCGAGCAGATGGAATCCAAGAAAACGATGTTGGGACGAAAGGAGGTAATAGCATATGTCAAAAGCGGACAGCGAGTTGAGAGCAGACGCAGACAGAAAATCCGCCTCGAGCGTCCATCAGGCATTTTCCAAGCAGCATGTAAACTGTCTTCTGATTCGGCATATGCAACAACTAAAAATTCTTAATTGAAGAAGTATTCAGACCTTAGAACGCATTGAATGTCCAGCGAACCCAACGGCGGGATAGGCGGGATGACGTCCTTGAACTGTACAAAAGGTTCAGTAGGGAGGGTCGAGCTTGTCTTATCAGACTTCGACGACTGATCGCTTGAAGAGTCCTTCGTCGACTGGGCAATCAGTTCCCCAGCTGTCTTCTGAGGGGCTGTCATTGGTGTCTGGGCCCAAAGAGTAAACGCATCCGTTGGCTTGTCAGGTGGCGTCAAGGGGGCGGTCTTCGACATCTTCTTCGCGAGCGCGATTCTGAGCTTGTCAGCCTCAGAGAAAGGAACCCAGTAGTCTCCATATCGGAAAACCATCTAGCGTCGGGACCAAAACCAAGAGACCAAAAGGCACAATAAATGACAGCACTTGAGTATAGAGATAGCAAAGGAACGAACCTGTTCGTGTAGCTGTTCGAGTAGGGCCTGCGAAGTCAAATTGATGAAACAATGTCGGAGGTAGTAGTTCATTTCGTCTACAGTTGCAGCATGTGTCCAGAAGGAGTCGTGAACAGAAGCCAGCGTGACGTCGGTTGTCTAGTTAACAGCGTTGAGTGCGACAAAGGTTGGAGGGATAGGATGAGCGTTAAAAACAACTCTGCCCTTGCATTCATAGAACGAATTACTAATAGTCAAACTGACCTTGCAGTTCATCGCCGTTAAGAACAAGTGAGTGGCATCCAAACTATGAATGAAATTAGGAGCGAACGCATTCTTTTCTTTCTTCACAATGACCTTGGTCACTTTAGAATCGTCCTTAATCTGGATATGACCGAACGCCGAGCTGACCTGTATGGCCAAGATGATGGAAATATGACCTTAAAATTGTCAGACATCATTTAGAGCTTGTGGAGACAACACATTGGTATCCAACGTACACGCTTGTTTGGTTTGACTCGGTAGTCTTGGACGATAGGTAAATCCAACGGAGTTGTCCATGTCATGGTGGTTCCTGTTTCGTCCATCACGTCAGCTACAGATTTGGTCACCAGACTGACACACACTCCGAGCCAATCCTGTATAGCCGTCGCCACAGGAAACAGACCAGTGATGGATTTCTGAATGGTTTGAGCAAGGTACACGCTGAGCGGGTAACCGTGACTTTTGAATTTTGCCTTGTCGATTAGATTTGCCTGATCGTTGATTCCCTCAATAGCATTGTAAACCTGATTGGCCGCTCCAGTGAGGGTCACTCCATACACCGAAGTCATGACCTGATGTAAGTAGCATGTTCACCAACCGTCAGTGTGCATTTCATGTACCTCAGGAGATTGTTCCCAAGAAAGATCTCAAAACTCACGGGTGTCTTTACCACCTTTCTTGAAAGCAACTCTGGGTGGGCGGCCAACTGCTTGGCATAACCGACCTCGGCAGCAGTCACACCTCCGTTCCCACTAGCATCGAGCCTCACTCTCTCAACAACCTGGGTGAGCACCTCCGTGTACACATCCTGGGGCCTCGCATTAGGAACAATGTTGACTGCTTTGGCTCCTTCGGAATCCCGGCCTAATGCAGCATAGTACTGAAGTCCGTTGCAAGTTCCATCCTGATATATAGGAAGTACAGAAGGGAAATCTTCTGGGTTGGGGTGTCTGAGGGCATTAACATACTCATGGCAAGCCGCCATGAATTGAAGGGGCTTGTCGGCCTTTCTCCACCACAGATCGTCCACGTTTTCATTCTCCAAGGGCTTAAAAAGATTAATTAAAATAATAATAAAACAGAAACATCGAGTCAATTAACGATACAGATAGATCATGAGTACGAAACAGCGTACATCAAACGGATTTCGAAGCGAGGCCAGGATGTTATCTAAATTGTCTTCTGCCCAAGAAACTCTTTCATCGAACGTTCCTTTCTCGGAGCCATACATGTTGGTGACCTGAATCTTGATCCATCGTAAACCAGTCTTTCCAAGTGGCTTGGGCTCAGCAAATGACATGATTGATCGGATGGCGTCGTCTCCGGCAGGATGGATGTAAGATGAGATAGCATATACCCGACCTCGGTAGTCCAAGAAGTGAGGAAGATAAAAGGTATGTCCTTTGAGCTGGAGATCGCATAAAGAGTGGTTGAGCGGATGAAAAAATGATTGCCTGTTAATTCAGTAGAGGAGACTTAAAAAAACATCGACTAGACTTACAGCTTCAGCGATGTTAAAAGGCAAAGCGTGGTGACTATCAATCATCGATTTGGAGATCATGGGGGGAAGCGTCTTCATAAAGTCCAGCATGGTCTCATTAATCCTCCAACCAGTCGACTGCAAGTAGTTAATTCCTTCAGAAACAACAGGGACCTGTCTCTTTGCTAAGGCATCGTTGATGATAAGCCGTCGAACAGAGGACGTCTTGCCGGTCACCAAAGATGCTACAGAGATGTTATGATCAAAATCAAAGTCCAATTTAGCGTAAATTTGATGGAAGATCACCTGGAGCATAGATAAACAACTGACCTTGTTGATGCCAGTATCCTCCTCTAGTAACATCGTGCGTCCAAGGGTATGGAGGAAAGAGCATAGGAAGCTTTCGAGCGGAACTTTGTAGGTTGGGTCCCTTGTTAGCGAGCCTCAAGATGACCGGATTAAGACGAATCACACGAGGGCGTCTTGTAGATTTCTCTTCCTGGACTCTAAGAAGTTGGAAAGCTGGCTCGTCTACACCAAGTCTGATCGATAGAAACGCAATGAGTCAAAATCAACAGTTGCGTTCGCCATACTCAAGAACTTCAAGGAAGATAGATTCAGAAAGACTTACTTCGATAGGTTAAAGGCATCTTTGGCGAGAGAGAGCATGCTAGCACCAATCTTGACTTGCATCTCCATCACATCCCATTGAGGAGTGAATGGTCGGCCCTCGTACTCATATACTGGCTTTACACTGAGCTCGCCAGATGTGACGACGTGTCCTTTGTGGAACATCTTCTTCGGAATCTGATCGAGGATGTTTGAGTCTGAAAACTTTGATCGTCTCCCGAGAGAGTCTCCCTTCTTTTCCTCTGGAGGAACAATTGGTATATGTTGAGCTCTGAACTCGGTGGCAAGAGCATCACCAATATTGGAACACATATCTGCCATCAGAATGTCTTCGGCCATCTGAGCAGGAAACCTGGGCGCATATGGCGATCTTTCGGCTTCTGGAAGGCTCAATCGGTTCGCAGTTTCAATATCGACAGTGGCCTGTTCGACCGGAGTGAGCTTGAAATGGCGCAGCTTGTTTGGGTCGTTTCCACCATCCAAGTCCTCGGGCTCGGCCATGCTCCTTGGTGGGCCTCTCTCTGATCTATGGAAGGCGCGCTCCGCATCGGTCATATTGTCATCCTCCTCAAAATCTTCATCCTCCTCACGATTTCCGGTTGGATATTCTTCGAGATGTGCGGCGACTGGTCCATCCGAGGCCTGGTCAATAGCCAGAGCTGCCTCTGAATTTTCATGAACGAAAACGCTTGGGTTATCAAGCATGGACTCGATTCGTCTGACTCGAGGGTTTACCCGGGATGGCTTAGTGTATGGTGAGGATGCAGCGGAGATAACCTGGAAAACGGTCATAGCGACGGCATCAGCGATATGACTGGTAGCCAGGATGGGTCGCTGTGTGAGTTGATCCTGAATGAGCAAGTGGGCCTTGACTGAGAGGACAAAATTGACAAAACAGAAGGAGACCCCGATCAGTTAATCAAGAGGCAGGTTGAGAAAAGAATCGCTTCTGAGAACATACCGGAGTGGTCGAGATGACCAAATGTCGCCTCCTTCGCTTCTCGCTCAAGGGCCTGCTCTAAAAGAGTTTTGAACTTCTTGGACCAATCGTTCATCAAATTCTGAAATTCGGTCGTATTGGCTAGGCGACCTAGCTCTTCGATCTGTGCCGAAGTTGATCTCGAGTCGATCGCGTCCTGACGACTATGCTGGAAGAGATCGATCGCAAGAGATTCAAGCATGAGCTGGACCTGAAGGAAATCAACCTCGCCGTTGGGACTTTCGTATATCTTCTTGATTCGGTCAATGTCCGCCCTAAAGTTGGATAGCGACTTTGCGGGCGAGTCCGGTCGGATAGGCACAGTGGTTGATGTATCGGCTGGCTGCAGGAGTTTTGTCGGTTTGGACATGTCCGCCTGAATCTTCTCAATCATGCCAACAGTGACGCCAGGGAACCCAGGTACTGTGGCAGACTCAGCTAGAGTAGGATCCAGGTCGTTTGCCACCTGGCTGGTCGAAGGAACATGGACATCCGGAATGGACGAATACTAGGGAAGTGGCGAAAGAACGGGAAGAATCCCAGTTAGCCGGCAAGTGAAACTGAGAGAATGGCAGGGGATAGAGCTAAATAGAGCATCAAGAAAGTGTTCCGCTCACAAAGACAGCTCTAGTGGGTATGTCTCTGTTTGCAGCCAGACTGAGAGTCTTTAGCATTCGACCCAAACCAGCTATGAACGAGAAGGAAGAGAGAATGTTAGGAAACATCAGCGCCAGATTTATAAGTGATCGAAAAATCAGGACGAGAAAGGAACGCCGACGTACCTCTCGAAATTCTGACTGAGTTCAGCATATTCGATGACAGGAGGATAAGACGAAAACGAGAAACGGAAACGGAGATACAAGGCAAACGGAGAGGCGAGAAGCCTATTTGTTCCTTTTCTGTATGTAACTTTTGGTTGTGAGAATCACCTATGAGGATGGAAAAGACAGAACGAAGAAGAAATCCTAGTTATAGGGCAAGCAGAGACGATGGATGGGCCGTAAGAAAGAACACGCACAAGGACAAGAGGCCTGTGGCACAGAGAGATGTACGAGGACAAGAGGAAACAGAGAAAAAAGAGGCACTCAGAAATCTCATTTGTCTCTTGCTCGGCTCATTCCCTTTGCTTAGAAAAGATTTTCTCTCAGTCCGTCCGTTCGGTCGTCTGTCAGTAAGATAACCCTAACCGAATGAGCCGCTGGAGGTCAACGGCTGTGTTTATCACGTGGGCCTTGAATCAGGCACCGTAACCATCAATTCGTAACCACCGGACGTTCCGCTCCTCTCCTCTCCCCCGGTGATGGTCGCAGCTCGTCTCCATCGTATATGTTCTTACTTCTTTCCTGAGGTCTTTTTCTCCTTCCTCTCCAACAGATCAAAGATTCAAAAGATCAATTGCTTTCCTTCCTGTTTCGATCGATCTATCTCTCCTTTGTTGAAAGCCGCCAGTTTAAAGCAGAATGGCAGGTTGATCTGATTTGATCTCTCTCCTCTCTTCTTCCTTTCTCTGTCCTCTATCATCGTCTCTATCCGTTCAAACATGTATCCTTTCGGTCGCCCTGCCCACCAACCACCGGGTAACCTTCCCAACAGGCCTTCGCAGCCCTATCACCAAGCTTCCTACAAGGATTCACCACCTCCACCACCTCCATCCGGACTATCTCCCTTACCGATTCCTCTTCTGCCGGCCTCTCCTCCAGCTGGGCCTTCATCCCAAACGATTCCCACCACTAATAATATCACCGGTACCTCCTTCTCCAACAAAGGTCCTACCGGTCCGACCGGACGCAGACCATTTGCTCTTACACCCGATACCTCTATCGAGTTTGAAACATTTTCTCTACCGTCTCACGCAGAAATCTTCTGGAAAGTCTTCCGTCCGACTGGACCTTCTTCGTCCAATACGCTCCCTGCTATCACCTCTCAGACAACTTCCTCCTCCGAGTTATCCTCTCTGGCAGCATTGGAAGCGGCGCGCAAGTGGACCGTGGCTCGATATATTACTCCGGCTCCCGTGACCACCAACTCAGATATCTGCTTGGATGGTCTGAACATTCTAACTAGCTCGCTAATAGGTCATCTACTTCCTTCTTTGCCTGCTTCGAAACAGACAGCTCCTCAAGGAACATCATTCACTTCGAATCAAAATACGGATATCCAGGAGGATAGCCCTCAATCATCTGAGGGTGGCCGCCCCGGGAATCACCATGAACCAAACGTAGATGCCGAGTTCTGGTTGTTTGCGGTTGATGCTGAAAAAGATCACAACAAAGACTCAACAGGACTGGCAGCTCTCCTGAAAGATGTTTCGTTTCAAGGTCTCGAAGGTGAACATTCATATCTACGTAGCCCCTCTTGACTGTACGTACTGATTATGTAGATAATTGTATGCCCATATGTTCTTCTCTTTCGACAGAACACGCCTGCGGATCGTTTCATCCCTCAACGCTCTATCCCTCAGGCATTTCTGCAGCCTTGTCTCCTGATGTACCGTCCACCATCGGCGCGCTGTATTCTCTGATGCCAGACCCAAAGTTCCGACGCGCGTACTCTGTCTTTCTTCTAGCCGCTCGCGAGCGAATTATTGAGCAGTTAACGTCTCCTTCCTCCGAGTCAATCAAGTCCCAGGGCATTAGGGTCGTCAGATGCGCTCGAGGCGTCGTCCTTCTTCCTTGGGACTGTCGAGACCACGCCCGACATGGTTGGAAACGTGGAAACGACTGGGGAAGCGGGTGGGGTGTCCGGCCTGGTGAACGAAGACCTTGGGATGCAGGGTCAGTCATTTGCATTTATATCATCCTTTCACACCTGGGTAGACTATCGTTATCAGAATTAGCGGGTCTAGTACGATCATCTATCATCTAACATCGACCTCGCGTCTTGTTCTTCTAGGTCAACCGTATACATAACCTTCTCTTTACATCTTTTGCCCGCTCCACATAATCTCGTTCTATTCGTTCCTCATCCGACCCGAATTCCTTTCACCCCCTTCAATCTACCACTTATCAATCTAACACCAGTCGCGTCTCCTGTGCCGGTCAGACTCCTTCCGACAGGGACCCTGGCTTATTTTCTCCGAGCGTCCAACCAGATGGACACTGATCGCGGCAAGCAAGCGGAGCGCACATTTTGGGAAGCACTCCACAGTCCGTCCGTCGGGCTCCCTCCTGAAATAGTCGAGAGCGGTTGGGCTGTTTGCTGGGTTCCTATCGGAAAGTCAGCGGAGGATATTGTTGGGGAAGGCGTAGTCTGTTGTTGGCCTGTCGAATTGATGCTCTCTTCTACGTCGCCTGATTTACAATCTATGTCCAAACCTACCGCTTCTTCGTCGGCGAGAAAGGTTTCATCATCTCTCATAGACCATTCGATTGGATCGGGCCTGGGTTCAAAATCTGGTGTTTCCAAACAAATTCCTATGGCTCAATCTTTACCGTCCTTTGGCTCCTCCTCAGCAACAGCACTTCCCACGTCAAATCTGGCTTCGATTTGGAAAACTTTGACCTCAGCGTCCTCCCGGCATTATGCGTCTTCGTTTCCAGCCACTCCTCCTTCATCGCCGGCCCCT
Source organism: Phaffia australis (assembly GCA_014825575.1). Taxonomy (NCBI): domain Eukaryota; kingdom Fungi; phylum Basidiomycota; class Tremellomycetes; order Cystofilobasidiales; family Mrakiaceae; genus Phaffia; species Phaffia australis. Next base: position 66,502 of record MVAH01000074.1, on the reverse strand, counting down.
TCAGGCGCGAATCAGGCGGGATCCGCTGTGACGGCTGAAGGGCCGGACGATCAGTCCAGAGTGGTTGACCCTCAAGATATATACTTTGAGATTGCTTCATCAGGTGTTCGTTATCTTGATTCGCTTGTTCGGGAAAAGGAAAAAGAAAGAGAGAGACAAGAGGAGGAAAGAGAGAACGAGAAGAGAAGGAAGGATGCAGCCCATCCCGGATCGGTCACGGCAGGTGTTGGGTACTTTGGGATGGAACCAGAAGGAGAGGATCCTGGTTCGGATGACCTCTGGGGTTCAGATTCCGGGGGTGATGTCGGCCAAGCTGTTGACACCATTGGCAAGACAGTGTCGACTCCTTCACTGCACTTGCCTACTATGGCCTCATCAACTTCAGCTGCGCTCCATCAGGCCATCCAGCGAAACACTATGACACCTACAGTGCTACCTACTCTTTCCTCTAGGAAGTCAGCCGAACAACCAGGATCCCTCAGCCAATCGACCGGTTTCACCCCGCTTTCAGTCCAAGAACAACAGATAGCTGCTGCTGATCTTGGGCACCTAATGGATTGGTCATGGGATGATCCAGCAGCTACCGCATCTACTTCCACCAATACCAACGCTGATATTGGACCCGTTCCACCTGAAACCTTGGGCTCTGTGAACACTCCAAACATGGGACTGACTCCTCAGTCCTCCAGCACATTCAACCTGAGGCTATCTAGTCATCGAAGACAGACTGAGGAACCAAGTTGGGCTCCCGTTGACGCTGTTACTGAGGATGATTTCGATTTCTTTGATGCACCAGGTACGGGCGCCACCCCTGGCGCATCGTTCCTCTCGAACGAAGCACCTCCTGAGCTATCTCTTATGGGGGTTATGGATAGACAACAAAGTTTGGGACTCAGTCCAACTGCCGGCATAGCCGATACGTCTTTTGGACTATCTCCTCTGCCATCACATATGATCGGCCTGACAGGATCCGGCGCTGGAGTGGTAGGAAATGCTGGAGCAGGAACAAATGGTCCTTTCTCGCCAGTCCTGATGGACGTAGACCTGGTGGCAAGTGGCTCTCCAAACAATAATCATCTCATTCAAGGCCCACTTAATCAGGCCTCGCCCTCTGGATCCAGTATCTATGCTGTGCATTCTCCCGGTTCGTCAGCTTGGACTCATGGACTCTACCAACAAGCCAAAACGCCGAAAACGCCCTTCTCCCCTTTTGTGGAAATCGAGGAGGACGAGCATGAGATCGATGAGGCTCAGACTAAAGCTAACAGAACGATTGAAACAGGTACAATTAAGCAAGAGGAGGTGGGTCATCCGCTTGATTCGATTGAACACATTAGTGGAGCCGCGTCAAAGGTCAGGAATTCAGGCCTTATCCCGGCTGGGTTCGAGCCAGTGCCTTTCGGCAGAGGCCACACCTTGGCAGACGGAAAGTATGAACTCGGAAAATTTGCGTTTCCCAGTCCTGTCTCGCTTGTCTCTTCCGAGGGCGAAGGTTCCGTGGGAGCCATCTTTAGTGAGAATGAAGAAGCAAGGGGTGCTAAGAAGCGAAGATCTTCGGAAATGACTCTTTATAAAACCAAGAAAAGCGGATCTTGGAAGGAACATCTAGCGTCGGACAATCTTAACAAATCTTTATCTCACACGTCAACATTCTCATCTCGCCGAACAAGAAGGACAACAGAACCGAGAGATTCATTCTCACTCCCAACTCCAAACCTGCTGGCAGACCTCAGAGTTCATTACAACCAGATCGCCGATCCAAGAGTGGGTGTCATTCGTCGACTCAAATCACAATCTTTCTCTCATCGAAATCGCTCGACCCCTCTTCAAGCACAAAATGAGGCTCGTCTCCCAAGCGACTTCAAACGGCAACTCAGACTCTCCACTCCAAACCATCGCTTTGAGCGTTCGATGGTTGAAGACGAATCAGAGACTGATGATGAGTGGGATATAGAAGATCTTCTAGGATTTAAGAATTGGACTTTTACCAGTCCGTCTCTCAAAGATGATCAGGGCGCAACAGAAGATGAGACCGATGCATTGCGAGCCTCAATCGACTTCTTGCCCTATCTAGTAAATGGGATGTATCCTTCCTCATCGGCTGGCGTCTCGTTCTCGCTTGTCACATATCATCAGTCGAGTCATTGCGGTGAAAGAACCTCGGTTCATACGTTGAATGATGGCTCTTCAGCTCAGACGCCCCTTCCTCAACAATCACAGGCTGTAGCAATGGCAGCGGCGGCGACAACACCGGCATGGGCACCGACTCCTACCAGTCCACCATTTGGGTCGGCTGCCAAAGAAACCACGGATGAAGACATCGAGATTCTTGGAGCTTGGTTGGCCAGAGAGGCAGTAGAGAATTCGTTGTTGATTGGAGAACTGAAGCTTAAGTTGAGGAGCTCGGTGAACACTTTATCTCACAACAGTATGTCGACCCAATGGTCTTCACTTTCATCAAAACTTAAATTCCATATCTGAACCTTTTCCTCTCCCTCTCTCAAGCCTTTTCGTGGGATGCAGAACCTGTCTCTTCCGTTCTCGATATCTTGCGCGCAAAGTCCTCCAAACCTCTTCACACCCTTCAAAGTCTGGCCGAGTTACATGGTACCTTAAAATCATTCTCATATCACTCACTAGCTGAGACCCGGACTTGGGAGCATAGTTTGCTAATCGATTTTCCGTCCCAACCTATTTCGTATCAGTTACCCCTTCAGCTGTCTCTTCTCCTTGTTTGGAAACTTTGCAATCTCCAAAGTTTACTATTGTCTGTCAAGGCAACATTATGAAGACATCCCCACTAGCTCTCCGATTCTGGCCCAAGCTAGGTTTAGCACCCGCAGGGGGACAGAAGGATGTTGTTGCCTTTGCGATATATGAATCTACCGGACCAGGCATGAACTCGAAGGTAGGTGCCTGGCTAGCCAAGGCTGGAGCGATGTACGAGGTACGTAAGATCGTTTTTGATAAACAAGGGTATGCTACAGTCTCTCAAAAGAAGTGTCTTGCTTTGATAGTCGATGGGCTTAGGAAAGCATAGTGCAGGTTCAGCTGCTGGATTCCAACATGGCCTGGTTGCTGTCGATAATACTCATCTCTTGGAATCTATTTGTATGTTTCGACTCATCTTGCCCTCTATTTGGATTTGTGTATGTCTCTTGAACGTCCGTTAAACGACAACTAACTGTTTCTGAATCTCTCGTGCTTTAGACCCGATTGTGACAGAAATGGACGCTGTTTCACACGTTGTCTTCTACTTGATCACTCCTAGACATCTCTCATCTACATCTTTCAGTCTTCGAGACATTCATTCTCAACTTTCCACCGCTCTCTCGACCCTACAGTCCTCATCTTCCATCAGTCGGTTCCTCACACATGTGGTACCTACCCCTCTTGTGTTAGATGAACCCAACCAGGCTCATGATCAGCTATCGCTATCTGCTGTTTGTTTATCCGTTTACGATCGACTTCAACGTAATGTCAACCGACTCGTGCCACGTCAGCTCTTTGAATCTAAGAACATAACCAAAAGCTTCCGATTTCCTGCTTTCTACATTTCCAAACCACGCCCTCCCAGCGCAGAGTTCAGCCTGTCTTGGCCTCCTTCGTCGCTCAATGTTTCAGATAAGCATATGTTTTTGCACCTCGCCTATGGGTTTTCACCCAACAGGGACTGGCTTGTAGCGTGTGCGGTAGACGAGCGAGGCCAGGCTCATGAGCTAAAAGTTTGGAGGATGAGCAGAGAAACTTTCAGTTTCGATTGGGCTGTTTTCATGCTTTGGGGCTTTTTCATCAAATTTGGCGGACAGGCAGATGTTGAGTGGAGAATGGTGATTGGCAAACTAGGCTTGATGGAGCCATCAGAAATCAATGGTCAGTTAATTCTGATTTATCTAAATGATACAACATTTTGACTCAAGCTGTCTTATATTCTCTTGTATCGTCTTCATCTGTAGCCTGGGAGCAACACCTTTCCAATCAACTCTCTACATTAGCGGTTTCGATCCAGGTTCATCTTACATGTGCCGACCCATCTTCTCCTCCTCCGTTCCTGTCTGGAATTCCCTCTTCAAATGACCATACATCCTTTGAAGAATCATTGGCTCATTCTCTGTCTCGATTCGATGGATCAGATTCTTTCGTCGACACATCCAATACGACATTCGGTATATATCCGTCCTATCGAATACCTTACATACTTTCCTCATTCGATAACGTTTTCTCCTCCTATCAGACTCCTCTCCCGATGACGACGCCGGTAACAATCTCCTCGAACCCCGACTTCACAGATTTACAAGAGTCAATTTTACCTCTTTCGAATTTTTCAATTCTAAGAGTTTCCTCCCTGTCTTCCATCAACTCTCTCTCATCCTCAGCATCTTCTCGAACAATATCAAACTTGACAATCCATCATCTTTTGACCATAGCATCCCCCTCCTCTTCAGCTCCTCCTTTCTCTCACTTAGACCATTCTTCGGACTTCCGACGGGACCTTGCAGAGAATATGCATTCTTTATCAGTACTTGCTCGAGAGCGTTGGGGCGAGTGGGATCCTCCATTGGGGGACCATCTGCCGCTTCATCTTTTGGCGGTGGCTCGTATGTGTGCTGTTGTGGATCTAGTAAAACGGGGAGAGTATGGTCTTTGATGCTTGTAGCGTAACAAGTTTCCCTGATTTTCATTGATGTTTCTGCTTTTCGAACTAATTTACAAAGATTCAGAAGGATCTGTTCCTCCCACATATAACTTAGAATCTTTGCCTCTTCTCTATATAACATCCGATGCTTCTTGATTTCTCGTTGTAACTGCCATAAAATATGCCTTTGTTTTTGGTCTGGCTCATTAACAAACAGAAAGTTAGCAGCCTTGATGTTTTTGTCGTGCAATACGTTCTTTACCTTCACCAGTCTCATCTCGAAAGCACCAGATGCCCTGACTCAGTAGCAGACTTGGTAAGCGTTACTATTCACACACGGAGATATGCACGGTATCGAGGAAACAAGAAAAGGCAACAAAGGCGAATATATATAGTCTTGGATCAGAGATCTGATCGCCACGATGTATCATCGAGTTATCCAGAACGCAATTGATAGTTTACGATGTTTGAGCAAGCAACGTAATTGACATAGAACACATAATCGAAGGAGAAGAGGAACAACAGATCGTGATGAACAGGAACGTAAAATAACAAGAAACAAGAAACAAGAAAAGGAGAGTACGAAAGTTCACCTATAAAAGGATGTCGGATTGTAAATCCCAACTACTTCCTGTGCCTACTCTCATACGATCATTGAACGTCTCGTTCAGTAGATCATCAACTTCTACCCCGTAAGTAGCATGCATTCGGATGCTGTTCATAGAAGGAGATGCAACAGGAGCGCCAAATTCATTAGTTCCTGGTCGAAGACTGTTGGATGAAGCGGAGTGGGCCAGCTGGCTCTCGCGAGCGATTTGAGCGAGCTGGTCGTGGATATCCCGCAACTTCTTATGAGCCTGCACAAGCAAAGCCAAACAGATTGTCACAGAAACAGAAAACAATTAAGAACAGGATAAAGAAACACGTCGATGAGCTCAGAGTCTGTAGATACTCACCGCCATCTCTCTCTCCAGCTTTCTCTGCAACTCGTCTCCGAATCTTACTGCCTCCTCTTCTCTTTTCTTCAGCTCATCTAGTTTAGGCTGATACTCTTTTGCGACGTCTTCGGCCACCTTTCGTAATGGCGCGCCTAGGTTGGCTTCATATCCCTCGTTGATGACTTTGTAAAGATTGACTTGGGATTGGAGCTGGCAGATGAGTTTGTCCTTCTCTGATTCAGGAGCATCCGAAGGAATAGGTGGCCGAAGCTTCAGCTCCTCCTGAAGCAAGCCGTATATAGATACAATTGACAAAAGGTCAACACGGGTCTGAAAAATGTCACATTCCACGCAGCTATAGCGGCGATAATGACTGACCTCCAATCTCTCGATCTCAACCGCCTGCTCATCAATTTTCATCCGGGCTGAGAACAATTCACGTTGAAGCTTAGGAACACAGCCAAAGGATTCATTTAGCATTTGCAATCGATCTTCATATCATCCGAAAACAGGAAGAAAGCAAAGAACACTACTCACCTCAGGACCAGTAGCGTCGAAATCAATTTTCGTTGGCGAAACAGGGCGAGCCGGAGCATCCTCCTCTTCTTCCACACTTTGAGAAGTAAGAATGAGCGAGGAGAGATCTCGGATTCGGTCCCTATATTGAGTGAGGTTTTGCTACAACATTCACATCATGGCAATACGGTTGTCGGCAAACGCGTCATCATTTACAAGACGACAAGAAAGAAGATAGATTACGTACCTCTTCTCTTCTTGAGAGTCTTCTAGAACTGTCTTTAGGAACTTCCTTTTCTTGAAGCTGAGCTCGGAGCTGAGCAATTTCCACTTGATATTGCTGGATGAGCGCATGTGGGTCTCCTATCACCTCCTTCTTAGTCGCGTTTAATTTGACGGCTTTAAGGCCTGTTGCGAACAGGAGGGTTGAATTGGTTTCTGGTAAGCTATGGGTTGAGATGGACAAATCAAGTGTTAAAGTTAATACTGTGCACCTTATTGATGAGGGAAAAGTCAGAAAACATCACTGACGCCTGAGCCGACGGATTCATGGTGCAGATAACAGATACCTTGGAGTCTCCAGATAGGGACGGCTGGAGCATCCTGGTCAGCTTGCTGTTTCTATATGAGACATGAGAACTGTGGGCTCGCAAAGCCCCAAAAAGGTCGCAATCCCTTGCTATCAGTTAATGCTTGAAAGAGTCTGTTGTGTAATAAGATTGTAAATATACGCACCTTTCCTTCCTGGTCTCATTTTTTGCGATGGTCGCGATGACTTGTTTGAGCGCCAACAAGGATGTGTTGATATATTTTCCCTCGGCCGACCTTAGCTTATCGGAAGTAGCCTTTTCTGAACCAGCCAAATCGATTAGTGACTTCATATATCAAAAACCGTGAATGAAAATGTTAGAAAGTCAATGATCAGTATCTGCTCATAGACGGTGATACAAGGGTTATATTTGACGTGCTTACCAGCGTACTTGTCCGAGTTGCTTTGGCCGTCTTCTTCCCACGCGTTCGATCGTCTGTACTCCAAGAGGCGACATCTCCTCCGGGAGCAATTCTCTCTCGACTCTCAATAACTAACCTATCACATCAAAGTGGCAAGAGGAATGCTCTACAGTGTAAATAGAGAGGCTCGCAGGTCACATGTTCTCTGTTAGGAAGTCAATAGATGAATTTGATGGCTAACCTAAAAACGGAATGGCTTCGGGAACTCCTCCTATCATAACACGTAGCCCGATTTTCAACATTGCAAGTGGTCAACAATCCCGTTCGTCAGCGAGATTATAAGAGCTGTTCTTCTCACTCATTCCAATCGGTCTGTCCCACACTTCTGCTTGACTCTCCTCTGCTTAAGATCTCCCGGACATGCAAAGGGTTGGTTACAACTTCTTCTCGGACAGGATGAAGTGTTATATCACTCGAGGAAGAACCCCTAATTTCGACAGATGCTGTTTCTGGACATAAAAGATCCTCTATGAAGATGCCAAAATGACAAAGTCTCATCAACGCCTCTTTCTGTTCTAACTCTGACCTTCTTTCTAAATAAAAACAAAATGAACATACTGATAACCTCGTTATAGATCTCCAGATAACTTGCTCTTAGCAAAAACTCCCGTTTGGTATTTCGTTTGATATAAGAAAAGACGTCCTGTTTATATCGCACACAATATCCACAAATGTGTAGATCAGTAACGTTACAATATCTGTCGATGCGACAGCCGAACACAGTGATATCTTCTAACCTCGATGGCTCGTGGAGTGACACCAGGCTCGCTTTTGTTTCCTGTTAAAGTGAATGTTTTTCCCGATCTGATGACAAGCGATCAATGATTAGGATGGCGGCATTCATTTCAGGCTCAATCATAGCTAATTGAAGACGGGAAGAAAAGGCTTACGCAGTTTGACCATAAGCAAATATGACCGCGTTATATCCCTCCATGGCAGCTCTGTATAACAGGAAGCAGAATAATAAGCACTGATGGTCTGAGCTCGTACATTGCGATTGAGAGGTTGACTTCTCACCGGACGTGATCTCGAGCAGCACACTCATAGATTTCTCGATTGTCAGATCCGGATACAACATTATCTATCAATCAGGTTCGCGGCCCGGTGTTTTGTCAGTCCTTCACAACTCTCCACAAGACTAATGGCCCTATTGAGAGAGAGGCAAGTATAGAAAAGAGCACCAACCAAACACCCATTCCTCTTTAGCTCCTCTTTTTGCAATCCCTTCCAGTGTTTTGAGTGAGTTTGATGAATGCTCCCAGACAGCATGATCTGAGTTCGAAAGAGGGTTCAAAGGTCTTACTCTGTGAAGTCCAATAGGAACAATAAAAGAGACTCTACTTAGTAACACGCGGAACTAGCCTTTGGATCAAACTACAGACGTACCGCACGGAAACTTTGATATTCTCTTTCTCTCTTTCACTATCATCCTCCCAGAATGGATCGTCCTGCCCAGTTTCCCATTCTGCTCTTCCTTCCAGCTCATCCGACATATCCTCTCTGATCATCTCACTGGACAGATACCCTTCTTCCGCGACGTTCGCTCTGATATAAGGACCGAGTTTAGCGGGTGTGACGATATGTGGAGTACCAACCATATATTTCTTCTTTGGCCGGTACGCATCCTCTGAGACCTTTGCTTTAACCTTAGAGAATCCTGAGCTAGTCTGATGGTATACTTCAGTAGCGTCAGAGAAGCTTTCTGACGAGATGCTGATAGTTGGTAAGGCAGAAGTTAGCGAAGGCGCGTAAGAAGACGATCGGCTGCCAGCCTTAGGGAGAACCGAAGGGGTAGATATCGGCCTGATCCGAGAAACAGACGAAGGTGCTCTCATGGATGTGGGTGTAACCAAGTTCGACGAAGATTGGTTTGCTCCAAAACGCGCAGACGTAAGGGGAAGGGTTGGTGTGTTGTGAATGTCCGAGTTGAGTTTACTGGAGCGTTGACTATGCGATGAAGGTACGACCCTCCTGATAGTGCTTCCACCATTGAGTTCAGCTAATACATCTATGCTGATGTCCCCTGCTTGGGATGTTGAGCGAAGACCTTGGATGCCTGATTGAGCCTGAGAGTTCTGAAGTTGAGTGAGTTTCGTTGAGGATTGAGGAACAAATCCTCCTTTAACTGCCTGAGTATTCTTCTTAGGAGTATAAGGATCCAAAGGTTGAGACGGAGAGTAAGAAGCATTACTGGAGGCCGACGGATGTCGAGACATGTCATATGTAGACATGATGGGTTATATGGATGGATCAGAAAGAAGAGGCTTTCTGGATTGATGAAGAAAAGTTAAGATGCAGTTGATTAACAAACGAAAGATAGAAGGAGAAATCGTAATCACGATGGAAAGTAGAAAATCAATTATCTAGAAAAATCAGTCGCGTCCGGTCGCGCCAAAGGCGCGTAATCAAATGTTACTATGGTTATGGTCGCATGCCGTTCATCCGCGTTTCCTCATTCCAATTCTCGTCATCGTTCATACTTTGATCACCCATACGAACAAACCCACCTACCTGGACGCTATGAGTATGTTGAAAACGCTAGATTCGCTCAAACCACTTGCAAAGCCCATCTCGAATCTTTTGTTCCATCCATCCTCGGAAAATCTTATCGTTGTTGCTTCAGGTGTGTTAGCTTACTGTTGGCATGGCCCGAAAAGACAGGTCGTTAAGCGTTCGTGATGCAGAACACTTAGGTGATTGACCTGCTCGCTTCGTTATCGCCCTTCTTCAGAGGACTTATCACTTAGACTATTGGATCTGGAGACTCAGAGGCCGTTATGCGCTATAGTTGGGCTTCCTGATGAGATCTCCGACATGGTTTTTGAGGGGGTATCGTCCAAGACATCAGACGAGAAGGACTGGGGAAACATCTGGGTTGCATGTGGTTCAGATGCAAGTCTTTCTCAATTTTCTTGATCGCAATCATAACCCGAACCAGATCCATCAAGAGGCATGAGATTGATATTTGATTCATTAGTAACAACAGGCTCATTTACTAAAGTTATCGGCAACTCCAAAATTTCTTAAAAGATTTGAGCCAGCAAACATTCTTCAGTCCTTACCAAATCTTTCCAAAGATGAAATCAACAGTTTGTGTCTGACTGATGAGGTGGATGCACTCGGTTGGTGTGGAGATGATGGCAAACTCGGAACAAGTCAGTCCATTTCAAGTGAACATACTATACACTTGTTACGTTTTTGACGCGTGATTTCTCGCAATGTCCGGCATCCAAGTCAATCTCAAGACGCTGAACAAGAAATTCATGAAGGGCAAACACTCCAACGTATGTGTGTATTTACTTTTTCCAGCTCATGTTAGATTTCTGCTTACTTTTTGAAACCCGTCGGATGGATATGTACAATTAGATAGCGGGCGCTGTATCCTTTGCTCCTGGTCGACCCACAATGCTTATTTCAACAGGCTACGATTCAACCATTCGGAGTTGGGATACCTCCTCCGCTGCCATGATAGACTTCCTCTCCCTCAGTCAGTCTCTATGTCTGAACTTTTTTTTTCTCTCTTTGCTCAGATTCTCTGTTTCTCTGTTAGTGTGTTTGCTGACCCTTTACAATCTTTCTGATATACAGATCCGCCCCCTGGTTCACAATCGAATAATTTGGCTCCGTCCTTTCCCCTCTGCCTCAGTACATACTTACTTCGACCGGCGAGCTCGGTCGAAGCTGAATCGGAACAAGACGAAGGAGAAGCTCTCATTGCAATAGGTACTGCAGATGGATCTATCTGGGTAACGCTACCTTCACGCCTGATACCTTCCGATCAAACAACTGGTACGATGGATGATGATACAGGAACCAGCAAGAAAGATCTGAAGAAGAAGAAGAAGAAGAGTGGTAAAAACGCACCGTGGAAGGGAATCAAAGAAGGGTCACTCGAACGGGTAGAGATTGCACTCGGACCTATCGTACAAATGTTAGTCGTCTCGAAAGTTTTCCTCAATCCTATTCGTCCTAATCTTATCCATTTGCCTATCTTTGAATACAGAGCATACATTCCTTGCCCCCAATCCGAGCACACGACCGGTGAAGGCCTGCCTTACCTTGTTACCCTTTCCCACCTTGGAGTCCTCACTATCCATCGATTTAGTCGTTCCGACAAGTACAGAATGGACGTCTCGATCGTTCTTACTTGGAACACGAACAACATCGTGAAGTGCAATACCCTCGCTGTCTCGACCCGTTGCCCAAAAGATGACTCAAGTTCTAAAGTCAGGATTGCGGTCGGTGGGGTTGGAAGTAAAGGCGAAGGATTCATAGAATGCTGGGATATCAAGTTTGATTGATTAACCAAAATCTTTCTCTGCTGAGTTTTGATCAGCTATTTCGTGAGACGTCATTAAATCAAGAGATTAAGATAGCAGTAGACAAACAGTTCATCTGAAGAGAAGGACGGAAAAAACAAGCCCCGAGAGATAACGTGCAAAATAAAACGACCACAGATAGATTGACAGCGGTACCTTAAGAGAAGCTGATACTAGTAGAAGTACCGCCCTCGTAAACAGTAGATAAAAGGGAAGAGGACTTTATATGTCGATGGGAAGGAATACGAAGAGAAATGAGTAAAGTATGATTGAATGAGATGACCATCACTAGGAAACAATACTAGAATCTCGCAGTTAATACTGAACAATTCGATAGTATTGAAGAATTGTCAGTCAGATACATATCGTTGACACCATCGAAAGGGGAAGAGATAACTGACAGGGGAGTTAACGATTCCAGACCTCGACTTGAGCTTGCTTATCGGCGTGCTGAGACTCTGCCTCGTAGGCTTGGCAAGCTGCTTCTTATTGACCATGAAGCTAGAGACAGAGAAGAACATGACTCAATAGCTATCAGAAAGGTAGTTTTTGCGATCGTACTAAGACAAATACAGACAAGACCACTTACACATCGTCTGGTAGAGCGACGACAATGTTTTTATCGGCACCATGTCGGAAGTTGTCTGCCACAACTGTATCCTGGTACCGCTTGATCTGGTAGTCGTCCATTCTGCCCTGCTTTACCCGTCTGAAGTTCCCTGTGTTGATACAAGTCAACGAGGAAATATTTAGACAAACAGAAGAGGAATTGGTTTAGCAGGAGAATATAGTCGGGTCAGGATAGATAAAATACAACTAAAGTCAGGAAAAGTCTTACATGTGATAACGTATTCTCCAGATGAAGTCACGATACTCCTCTCATCCTCACCCAGTCCAGTGTTGAACCTAGCGGGGGTGAAGCTGACTTTGTTACCCATATAAGCCACGTGCTCAGGTTTGAGCTGCAACCGACGAGGAATTGGCTTCGAATCGGCTGGGAAGGATTTGTCAAATCCAGAGGCACCCTTGTTCCTGTGATGAAGACGGACAATTAAGCAGAAGACACCGTCAGTTAACAAGAGTTTCTAGAACAAATGGAGAATAGGATATGAGCATTCCACGCACTTTCCATCGCCAATCAACGTATCAATCAAAAGAAGGTAAGTTTTACACGTGGCGATGAGCCATCGGCCATCGGCGGTCACATCAATACCAAGAATAGCATCTCCAAGAGCAGGCAGAGCAGTCTTTTTTATCACAAAAGGGAAAGAAGGCGAGGTGTAAGGTAACCATGCATCTCGATATAAAGAAGTAGATGGAAATGATAAGTAAACCACTCACCTTAGCATTTTTACCAAGCTGGTCAAACAACCGAATATCTCCTTTATTAGATGCAACTGCGATCTTTCCGGATTCAGTTGTCGTGGCAGCGCTAAAGTCATTCTTAGTCGCGTACTGTTTGAATTGGGAATCGACCATTTTGTTTCCAGCCAGACGAGGATCGATCCTGAATATCCCATTATGAGCTGTGCACGAACAGTTTGCCATTGCGCAAAGTCATACGCCTCTTTTCTTGAGCATGTGTGTTCACAGTTGACATCGCAGGGGAGTGAAGAGAAACTCACAATGACCGATCAACGTCTGCTGCCCGGTGGTCTGAGCATACTTGCTGTCTGGGATGAAATTGTCCACCTGGACATAATCGGATACTTTCCACTCGTCAACTACTTTACCGGTTTCAAGATCCATTCGGAACAACGAGTTTGGATCTTCTAAGTTTTTCAAAATCATTGATCGATCCTGATCATGAAGCATGATCTATTAGGACAGGGAAGAGAGAGAAAGAGGAAAAAAGAACAAGAACACCGCTCAATACGAGCAATCCGCACATGTGGAATTCAAAAAACAACCGAGATAGCTTACCTTGGAAGGAGCAAACCTCTTTCCTTTAGTCGTAGACACCTTGGATATTGTGGTATTATACTTGAGCTTATCATCTTCAGTGTGACGGAAGACACCAATGTTGTCTCCTCGGACGATGAACGACCTGTCGTGGTTGAATCCAACGGCAAGAAGTTTGTTTTTTCCTTGGACTCCAGCTACATTTGATCGCTTGTATTCGTCTTCCGACTCGGACTCAGATTCTGAGTTGTACAGTGGAGGGCGAGCTATTGGGATTGGATACCGAAAAGAACTCACAATGATTAGTTAACAAGTAAAAGATGCAACCGCGGCAAATTCTAAGACAAATACACATACTCTCTTCTTCACTTTCCTCTTCCTCTTCCTCCTCTTCCAGCTTTTGGGAGGCTTGCTCAGCTTCTTGACTCTCCTCATTCTCTTCTTCTACTCCCTCCATAGGTGCATCCTCGAATGCCGAGTACACGTACTTTTTCTCATCCGCCTGCGTTGGTTCAGATGATTGTGATCGAGATTAGCTCGGGAACCGTCATCATCTCAAGCAGGAGGTCAAACGGAGAACCCGAGATCAACAACGAACTTTGGCTTTGCCCCACGACATTCCATTTGACTTTTCCCAGAGGCATCTGTTGAAGTTATGATTAAACTCAAGGTATGCACCTGGTGTATTGAACCGCAGGGACCATGTCGTTGGATGAGTATTCTCATCAGACGGAACTAATCACGATACAGATACGAATGGGAGAAAGGTAAGAAACTTTGTCTTTTATGAATATCGTAAAACACATGAAGAGAGGGCGCACTGAAATTCCAGATGAAGGCAAGGTTCGACTGGAGAATTAGAATTTAGAAGGAAGTCCATGGTTATCAAAGTCAGCCTTAGCACTCTGAGGGATAAGGATAGAGATTTGTTCCAAGGGTTTACACATACCTGAGACCATCTGGTGTTCATGTCGGAGTTAATTGGTTGACTGATGATGTACTGATCCTTTTCTAAAAGGTAACACGCCATCCAATCTGATGTAAGGGATAGAAGACAAGCAAAAAGGCACATCACAAGATCAACATGTGCCTCTTCAAAGATTGCGGCTTACTCCAAGATAAAATCAAATACTTGCAATCGAAAGCGCTGTCTCCCTTCTCAACAACGAGCACTCTGACCACTCCCTGTACGACAAAGCATTCGGTCTCCTCATCGAACAGATAAATCTCTGCCGGTCCACTCTCAACGTCCGTGTCTTCGCTCGAGAAGATAACCGGTAGTTCAGCGGTCTCCTCGTCGTCAGCCTCTTTGCTAGTCGTCACAATGGACGTCTGAGGGGCAAGCACCTCGCCATCAATCTCGGCTTCTTCATCATACGACTCTTGTACCTCGGGAGCGAGTGCAACAGGAGCTGTTGCTACTGCCAGGGCAGCTTTGACAGGGGTAGAAGTAGAAGGCTTGGAAGTGGCAGTCGTAGCTGGATGCGCAACGGAAAGTGCTTTGAGCGTGTTTGCCAGCTCGTCTTCGACTTCGTTTGAGGTAGTAGGAAGCCTGGTGGACACAGGAGGTGGAAGTCGAGCCGGGGTGGAAGGATAGATAGAAGACGCCGTGGGAGAGCTGAGCTGAGATCGAGAAGGTCTATGCGTATGTATGGGAATCATCCGGTTAGAAGACGGGTTCAACATAGTCATTAAAGTACAGAATCATAAAACAGTACGAAGACAGACCTATATCGCAGAGCGTCCAAATCATTTGGGGTCGCCAAATCGTGGCTTTGTTGAAATTTCTATGAGTAGACGCGTAAAAAGTTAGTTCAGGGTATATTCAGATTTTTGGGATACAACGACCGACAATAAATGATGATAACAAAGGGAGAGCGACACGCACCCTTTCAAACATGCATTGTAACAGAGTGACTTCGAATACGTCGATTGTCCTCTTGGGCACCATATCAGAATCGATAATAAACTCGAAAAGCTCTCCAGCTCCTTCAGCCTCATCATCGTCGTCCTCGGAATCTGAAAAATCTGAAGAGTGGGACCTTGGAGATGAAAGCGAGTCGGAATCGGGAAGAGATCGCCAGACGAACGAGGGCTGGCCTTCAAACGAGGACTGCCTGATTTGAAGAGATGGGTCCAGCAAGAAGGATCGTTCGTCTTCGGCTGATAAGGAAGAGAAGATACAGAAATGGATGGATAAGCATACGAACAAGAGCTCACAATCCGACACACGTCATTGATGATGATACTGAGAAATACAAGATGACAGCAAAACTCACTCTCAGCGTCACCATCCAGAAGCTCGGCCTCTCCTTCTTCGTAGGCCCTGGTGATTACGAGTTGGAATTGCCATTCGAGAGTGGTTCTTCTGACGGTAGCTACCGCATCTTTAAAGCTGTGACGTGGAGGGTAAGACAGGTAATGTAGACAATTGAGCCAGATTCAAGGTATAGATAGCCATGTAGAAGCACCCCAACGAACATGCACTCTCTGGATCCCTTGATAGAGTCCGGCCGAACAAGAAAGAGCTGTCCAGCTTTGAGTTGAACGATCTCCGGATTCTGAGGGTCGCCTGAAAGTATATGTGCGGATGAAAAATAATTCAGCTCCATCATAACAGAAGCAGTATTACTCTGACCAGAAGTGGGTTCTCTGGTGTTTTTCACAAACGATAAGAAAAACATGCGTAGGAGGAGACCAAACGTACCCCACATCTTCCCGAGTACTGAACCAAGATGCGAACAAAAGTGATATGATAAGATGATACCGACATTAGTCTCGAGAAAAAGAAAGAGAAGAAGGTCCACAGGTAGTTGTGCGATTGATAGTCCCTTCCTGTCAAAAGGAACGGTTATCAAGACGTCGACGTACGGGATTTGATCTGATACGAAGCAGAGTGTCAAATATCGAAGACATGAGCGAAATAATCTGTACGGTATACAATCATATATGAGAAAGGAATATGATCATCTACCATAAACATGTCTTGTAGTTCTGATTACTGAGGACGGTCACTGTATGTGGATGAAGGTGATGGTGGCCAAGGACTTGAGATTCACTGGTCTCTGATCACACTCTAGTGGATGTTGCAAGTTGACCTATTGTTTCACTTTTCGACTTTCTATTACAGATTTGTTCTATTCCTATTCCGGTTGATCAGTCAGTCAGGCAGTCAGTCAGTTAGTTAGTCCGTCCAGTTCTGTCGGCTCTCTCTTTCTTTCTGCTTATTTCGTTGAATCTTCTGGCAAAGATGGCCCTTATGGGAACCTGTGCATCGAGATGTCAACATGCTACAGTCCAACACAATAGATTGATTCAGGATGGCTATTGAGACATGATGAGAAAGATTGGACCACATCCGTTTCAGTTACTAACCCTTAAGCGGCTCTGTCTGTTAAGACGAGAAAAAAAAACCTCGTTACCTAACTGAACACTCTACAGCAGATTCCATTGCTACTCTATCCGGCCGATCAACCTTCTCAATCAGGGGCCTCTTTCTCTTTCACAGACTACTAAGGGTTGATTTATTCGGGAACGTTGGACAGATCAGAAGTCCTAGCTCCGAACATATATTGACCTACTTTTGACGATTCCATTCATTTTTCCCTCGCCCGTCGACTTCTACGCGCACACACACACACTCATATCTCTCTCCTTGATCTTCTGGCTTCGTATCGTCAGCAAAGCCTTCTGTTCCTTACATGGTCTCTCGATAAACAATCAGTCCTTAACGCTTGGTTGCCTTCGTTTGTGCTGCTTGAAATGTACGTTTCTTTCCGTTTCATTCTACACCCTGATGAAGTTGAGAGCCATCCGATACTTCAATCCGAGACTGAATGTTCGTCTTTCTCCAGAACTCATCAGAATGTCTAAATCGAGTTGTCTCCTTCAAAAGTTCCCTATGCGTGTTTGTTCTGCTCCGACCTCCTCACATTCTCCGGTCCTTCTCTTCCTCTACCCTCCGTCCGCCCAGTTGGGTTTCAAAAAGCATTCCATTCGTCGAGTATCTCATTCACTCCACCGTCCGATCCAACCGCGTCCGACGCCAGCTGGACATCATCCGAGTACTCTATCTCATTCGCCAACAGACGATTCAACCTCTTCACCCGAATTGATACAATCTTCATCCCTTACTTGTGGAGAAACTGATCTGTCCATACCGGTTTACTCAAGCTCAACCCGACGGATACTCGCTTTGCTTGAATCGGGAGACGTTGATTTGGCAGAGGCGATCTTCAAGCTCGAGACTGCCGCTCGGAACAAAGTTCAGACCGAACTCTCGCCGGAGAAGGAGAACGAGGAACTCAAACTTCTTGGTGAATCTTTTGTATTTTCTATCCTAAACCGTCCAGCCTTTCAGCTTCCCTCAGCCTCGTCATTCTCCTCTCCCTCTATCGACGATCAAGATGCTGCCGTCTTCTACGCTTCTCCTCTCACCCGGCGGGTCATCCACCTTCTGCATTTCTTTCGAATCCATAGAGTCCCTCGGACGGAACACATGTATAAACTCTTACTTGACCATCTCCTTAGAGACGGTGACCTCGATATCGCGGCACGGGTCTACACTGAACTCGTTGAGGAATGGGCGTGGGAAGCTCGGCTGGGTCGAGCTCAGCCTGAATCCGATCGCACGCTAGCTACAAACGAGCTAACAGCAGAAGTCAATTGGCTTCGGCGGCCCTCAAAGATACAGTCTAACCTTTCGTCTGGCTCGAGCAAGGCTAAAACGAAACCCCCGGGAGGAATAGATTCAGATGAAGCAAGGCGACAGAAGGAAGAGATCGAGGAAAGAAATTCGCTTGGATTTTGGGGACTTGGTTTGAGATGGAATCACCGAGCGGAAGCACAGAGGCGTGCCATGTGTTGGGCTCCCGAACCCACTCGAGTCAATCTTTACCTCCAGAGATTTCCTTCTCATCCACCTAGTCAGACCACTTCTGGCGCTGAACCTCCTCTTCCAGAACTGACCCCTTTTCCATCCCAAGGACTCCTCGACTCAATTCTTGCTGAGTTGTCATTTTCAGAAGTCACTCACCCAGAAATGTTTGAGAAATCAGCCGCAGCGTTAGCTATTCTGAGCAACACTGTGTTGGCCCGAACACTTCCTCTGTTTCGTATCACCTCGTTCATCAAGGCGCTTTCCTCCCTTCCTAAACACCCGACTGTTTACCCACCTGTACCCTCTCCAGACAAGGTCGACAACACCTCGGCCTACGCTCACGTTCAAGGTGCGCTCTCATCGCTCATTTGGGGTCTTCCTGGAGGAAGCATGGACGTCAACGCTACCAGGTACGGCCTTCACTTCGTGTCTGAAACCTCGGCACGTACCCTGCTTTGGTTTTCTCTTAGCGACTTGAAATCGCCTCTTGGGGGACAACGAGTTCTGAGATATATGCAAGGCCATGGCTGGGCCGATAAAAATGAGACTGGACTTGTTCTGATGGAAGGAGGCTTGGCAACTAAAGTGTGGAACCTGTTTCTCGATGGTCTCAAGGGCGCCGTCGGATCCCTCACAGCTGGTATATTAGAGATGTTCCATACGAAACCGGACATGGAGAGGCCGGAAATCAAACATCTCGTGTGCTCCAGTCAGTTTGGCCTCCCAGTTCGAAGATCAGGAGAACTACCAAAGTGGAAGTTTGATGCAGAATCCAACGATGGTGAGCTCCGAGTTCTTCCTCTTGTGCCTCTGGCGCTGGTTCATTGGCTCATCGCACTCCATGTCCGTAATTTCTTTCGGCATCAGAACACTCATCGGCATTGATACGCTCACGTCCTCTTCAAATCCAAGAATATGATGAAGAAACCAACACATATCTGTCCTTTGTCCCGACCAAGCCGTTCGAACTATTAAATCCTCATCTTGTTCAACACTTTGACACCTTGATTTCGTCCTCAGCCTACACCGCCGATCATCTCTCCAGACTTACTGTTATCCTCATCCGGTACGGAGTGTCCACCAGACGATTTGACATTGTCACTCAAATCACCAACTACCTGCTTCGGCAGTCGTGGAGACCGATTCAAATGAACAAATATATCTATCATGCCCTTTTCAACGCACTCGTCAGTGGTGGACTCTTCCGAACGGCCGAGCAGATTTTCTGTCTTGCTAGGGAGGAAGCGTCCTTGGAAGGAACCAAGCTATCGTTTGGTTTCTATAGAGATCTGCTCGAATTGTATGCTGCTGAGCGGAAGTTGTTTTTCGGCGGAAAAGCTTTCCCTGGAGAGACTGCAAGAGGGAACCGTGCATTGACCTCGGGTTGGGCGCTCTATCGAGGGATCATGCGAGGAGATTGGGCAGATTGGGAGGAAGTACAAACCCGGATACTAAGCAACACCCGGTTCAAGAGGATTTCCTTTATGCCTAGCTCTGACCGAGCAGCCAAAATTCCAAACCAAACATCTCTAATTGATCAAGCTGCCCAATCAACAGAGAAGTCAATTGTGTCAGATGATCCCATTCATTTCTTAGGAACAAATAGCCCAAAGATCTTACGGCCGCTCCGGCTACAGAACTTTTTCAACGCAGCACTCTCACTTTTCTACGTATGTCGGTCAGAAGATACAGTTCCAGACAAGTTTCTACTTAATCCGAAGACATTCACAGCCCTACTTCATGAACGCCAGCAAGTCGCCCGATCGTTCGACTCGGCGGATGAATTAGATTATGCGGTCGAAGACGAGATGCTCATAATGGTTGCTTGGGATGTTATCCGAGCCCGATTGCCACTTCCTCCAGGAATCGAATACCATTTATCTCGATACCCATCGTTCTTAGACGAGCTGGCTACTCTCAGAGCGACCACTCAATCTTCCTCCTCTCTCCTAGCTCGGACAGATGAGTCGAATGTTCATCACAGATATAACCCATATAAACTTGTTCCAGCCCGATCGTTCTTCAAAGGCTCGCTTCAGGTGTATGAGCAAGAAGCAATGGATAATCTTGGTGCCTCCCCCGAATTCTTTGATTCGACCGATCCGTCTGGCGAGCCATACGCCATTCATCCATCAGACTGGCCGCTACTAGTTTGGGCTGCGCTAAAAGGTCGTTCTGAGACTGAATACGGAAACCTGCCGCCAGGTCTATGGGCGGAAGCCCAGCTGTTTGCTCAATCGTTCGAGGTTTCCAAATCCGACCGATATCTTCTTCTCGTCGGACGGGTGGGCAAGCCGGTTCCATTTATTCCTAAGAGGCATCGGGAAGAATTTTTACAGGGACACTGGCCGAGTCTTCGAAAGACCTATTCAGTCGCGGCCGCATTGGAACGATTAGGGGATCTCGGGTGGTGGCCAGGTTGTCAGAAAGATTTTATTGGGTTGAAATGGAAGGAGTCCAGCAGGGGTCGGTCCGTTCAGAAACAGACAGAGCTCAAACAGGCGGTCGAAGCGATCGAACTGGGGTCTTTAGACTCGTTGAAAGAGATCGCGCAAAACCTGAAAGTGTCGATGGAGTAGAAAGGAAGTGCAACTCTACAGGGGTTGCTCGAAATCTGTTCTTCTTTTAATTAGGATAGATTTGATGCGGTCTTATCTAGGTGTGAATGTCACTAATTCATACGGTTTGCATATAAACACAATATTTAGTCCACATCAAATGTCATTCAACCCTTCTTCATGTTCTTGTAATATTAGAAATACGATCACAGTATGAAGACATATGATACATGACAAGAAAAATCACTCGGACGCCAACTTTGCAGCCAACCTCAGATGCTCATTCCAATCGGCCAACGCCTCGTCGATCTTATCAACGACCTGCTGGGCGGTATGGTCTTTTCCGAAAGCATCGACAAATGCACCGTCCGGATCCATCAGATAGAAGTAGATACTGTTCGGAAGTGAGAATGAAGGCAGGCCGATATATGAGAAAAGAAACGTTCACAATAAGTTGAAAATGGTGAAGGAAGCATCTACCTGTGGTCAACAAGATAATCATCATCCGGTCCAACGGTGGGAGGAGTCGAGAAGTAAACTCGGAAGGCCTTGCACATAGCCTTAACAGAATCAAATGGTCCAGTGAGTCCAACCGTTCGAGGATGAAAGTCTATTAAGGGTTGTACGTCATCTCTCGTACATGATCAGTGCCTGAGTGAAAGAGGAAGGAAGAGTGACATGACAAAGATAGCAGAAATAGTCGGAGTGCTCACCTGCAACATATGCTTTCACAGTCGGCACGTCATCTCGAGCAGGATCACAAGAGATGAAGACAGGTCGAGAAATTTTTCCATGCTTTTTGTCTAGAAATGAAAACGATATGGAACAGAGGTTATCGTCAGCTCAATCGAAGCAGTATCTTTTTTTTTCCTTTTCAGGGAACCGCACAAACATCGAGAGCGAGAAGAGACGCACCGACAATATCCACAACTTCGCTCATCTTATCTAATTCCTCTGGACAGATATCAGGACAGTTGGTGAACCCAAAGTACATCAAATTCCATTGTCCGAGCAAGTTTTTCTCTGTGAAGACGTTGCCGTTGTGATCAAGCAATGAGAACGGCCCTCCGATCAAGGGTTTTCCTGTCTTCACCGACTTGGCATGCTGTTGACCTGCAATAGTGGAAGGAAACCCAACCAGGAGATGTTTGGCACGTTGACTTCATTCTTTATTCGATGACGAAAACATGTTATCTGAAGAACTTACGCTTGAGTTCTTGGATACGCTCCTTCTCTTGAGTGAAGTACACGTATAATCCAACTCCAGCCGCCACGAAGAGACCTGCGGCCTTCCAGTTAAAGACCTGATTTCATTTCATCCCAGCCAGCAGCACATGTAGAACTTCTATCAGCATGTTTCTTGTCTGAGAGCGTAGCTGGTCATAAGAATGCCATAGGGGAGAGGACTGAAAAAGAAGAAGCAGGAGATAGAAAAAAAACCCTCAAGCGAGTAAGAATCGAAAGTATCAACGTCAACTGACCCCAATAAGCTCAGAGGACGTAGCTGGTCTTCCAGCGTACGGCTTCTCCAGTGGAGCCTTAGAGTTTAGTCCTTCCTTGATATGAGGTGATACAGGCGCTGATGTCTTTGGGGAAGGGGTCGAACTGGAAGGATGAGCAGAATCTGAAGAAGCGTAAGATCTTCGGACCAAAAGTTGAGTGGAGGAAGAGCAAGGTCGGGAAGGTCGAACAACTGTTCGAAGAGCAACCCGAGTTGCAAGCTGTGCTGGTCGAGACGCAGATGGGATGAACATAGATATGGCGAGAGAGGAGGAAGGACGATGGGTTTGGTGGTATGGATTGAGAGTCAGGATCGGTTGGATTTGATCAAAGAAGCCGGCGGAAGAGACCGACAGCGGTCGTCCGCGGCCATCCGATTTCCTGCTCCGAAAGCTTTCTGACAACGAAACTTGGAGGCTGTCATCCATTCACCAGTAACATCCACAGAAACAATTCATACATGTGGTGACATATAAAGAACGGCCTGAAGACCAGCATACAAGAAGAAGCATACTTCACAGCTCACGGCTAAAGGGTCGTGAAGAAAGACATCAAAGCAAATCGAAAAGAGAAATAAATTCAATGAAAGAAACACGAGAATACAGATTTTTAAGGAACTCTGAAAGAATGGAAGAGAAAGAGGAGCAATAGTAAAACGATCGGTTCGTCTCGAGTACAAGATGGACCAAAGGCGATCTACTCATCCGCCGCCGTCTTAGCCTTTTTCTGCTTGCCATCGTCGGCAGTCTCACTGGTAGAAGCATCTGGAGAAGTCTTGCGCTTGTCCCCAGTCTGAGCTCCTTCATCTTGGTGGGCTTCGTTCTGGTTTTTGATGAGTCAAACACGATCAAACAGAAAAAAAGATAGGAGCATGTGTTGGTAAAGAGTATTTCACATGGGTGTCATCAATATCCTAGCGCAAAGACAAGGAAAGTGACAAACCTTCTTTTTCTCCTCATCTTCCTTCTTGGCTGCATTCCTACTAGACTTTCGAGTTCCCTCTGTAGGAGGTGCAGTCTTCTTTTCAGATTTGGGGGTCTTTGGCTTGGTCGGCGAGGATCTGTCTGACTTGCTCTGAGGCTTGTTCGCAGGTCGACCTCTCTTAGTCTGTGAAACAGATGGTACAGCCGGGCGGATATGATGACAAAAAGATAAGCTCGAGGTCGTATTGAACGAAAAGATAGAGATTGGACTCACGGGACTCTTCTTCTCTCCCTCCTCTGGCTTAGATTCTTCTTTGCTCTCTCCCTTTTTGTCTTCCTTCTCCTCTGTTTCTTCTTCTTTGTTCTCTTTCTCGCCCTCTCCGCCATTCTT
This sequence comes from Phaffia australis, assembly GCA_014825575.1. Lineage (NCBI taxonomy): Eukaryota > Fungi > Basidiomycota > Tremellomycetes > Cystofilobasidiales > Mrakiaceae > Phaffia > Phaffia australis. The sequence goes on along the minus strand of MVAH01000074.1, from coordinate 42,929 downwards.
CTTTTCTGTGTCTTTTGATGTAGGCTCGATACCGTCAACCTCGTGAGCTAGCTTGAGGACTTTGTTATTTCCCTATTAATATGTGAAATGAACATAAGTGTTCGGTAAAGCGAATAGATGCACCGGCAACAATGACCACGCACCTTCTCGGGTTGACTGATCTCAATTGCCGGGTCGTCTTTGTCTATATAGGTACGACAGGTAGAATGGCATCCGGTCGGATGGGTAAGCACGCTAATATGAAACAATGATCGTCTGCTATAGCGGCTCAGACCTCCATCATTTCTATCTCCTTTCTCTTTTTGGGATGTTTGTGCAGAGCGCAGAGAAAGCAGACGAACCTCCGTGTCGACTGACGGTGTTCCCGTTTTTAGTCTCAATTTCAGCGTCTCCTTCGACAACTTTGTCAACTTTCCCCGTCGGGTTGGATGATCCATACTTCCAACTGAATGATTCGAATTGGAAAGGAAAGATACAGGAGCGTGTCAGACCAAGTTCTTTGTTTCGAATGAGTTCATTTTAGTCAGCTAGATTGGACGGATCGAAAAGTACCTAACGTCATCCCCTTTCTCAAGCTCGGCTGATTCAGGCATATGGTCGGTTACGTCTCGAGAGATGGATGGCTGTATAAAAATTCTGTAAACGTTTCTCGGAGGGAGACTAGATGGATAGAGATGAAGATCGTGATGGCTCCGTCTCTACGTATGAAATCATCTGGAGATGGGAGTTGATCTGGCCCGATGACGCAGGGTGTGAGTAACCATTGGCCTCGTAACCACTTGCAGGGATGATCGATCAGCTATGGAGCACTTTCGACCTTAATACTGGGACTAACATCGTACAAACACAGGCAACAACCATCTTCCAATATATATTGCAGTGACGAACGGGACGAGACATGGCATAGTACAAGTAACCCGGGCATCCTCTCTTTTGCAATTCAGAAGTAAGGATGATGTTTCAAATGTTTCTCAAGTTGCTCTATCTTTCCGGGTGCAAACCGAAAATTGTACCATACACATTCACGTGTGCATCTGTAGTTCGAGCTCTTATCTGCAGAGTTCTAATTTTGATCAGTTCGATACAGCATTCCTTTTGCGTTCTACCCTCTGCCTGACAAAATACGATTGACTATGTTTGTGTGAAGAGGAAGGCTCATCAGGTTGACTCAAATAGTATCTCAAACCAGACCACCGTTCGATAGATTGACCCTCAAAGGAGTTGAAGGGGGTTTGATCGCTGTCGCCACACGCGCAGCAAAGTCTTCTCGCGTATCTGCGCAGCATCAACACGTTCAAACACACCCATCCCTCTCGGCTCTAAGGGCGCGTTGTCTCTGCTGTCTCAGTTTTATTAACCTTTTTATTTTACTTCCTCTTCTTCTTCTCGATCCTTCTTGTGATTCAAAACCTATTGTGGCTGGTTAACTACTAAGTTCCAAACGAATCATCTTGAAAGACGGCTTTATCCTGAGCATTGCATCTTGAGCAGCGACAACAACTCTCACTTCTTTGCTTTCTCTTCAAAATCCTATCCTACTTTCAGTTTTGTTCTGTTTTCTCCTCAATTGTCAACATCCTAGCCATGTTTACCTCACCCTTTACTCCGACAGGTAGCGTCAGCCGGACTCACAGAACGTACAAACGAAAAGGATCTGAGCCTCTAATCTCGCCTCTACAATCGCCTCTGCACCCAACTTTCAGTCAACCGTCACAAATGGGAAGAAGGTCGAGTAACCCAGTGGTCTATGTACAACGAAATTCACGTTGGGCCGTCTGCGGTCTTCTTTCTCTTCTCTTCTTCGGTCTGATAATGGTTTCGTCTAGAACGCAATCAACACCCTGGCTTTCGGTCTACAACAGAACGAACACGCTTGATGAGTTTGATGATCGAGCTGATGGTATGTCTGTCAATCTCTTTCCTCTCTGTTCTTCCTGTCTGTCGGCTGAATCGGCCAATTTCTCCCTCTTTCTCCTCCTAGTCTTTCAAACCGTTCATACAAAAATGCAGAGTCCTGATCTTGCAATAATCAACAACATTCCGCCGTTGACGCCGTCCCAAGAGCTCTTCGCCCTCGTGCTGCACTTGACGTCATCCGATATGAACGGCCTACCGCCTCTCGACCCGAGTCTACCTCTTAACCCAGATTTTGTACTTGATACCGCTTTGCCAACAGAGAATGATAGCCGGCAGGCTGCTCTCAGACGGCTAGAAAAGGAGTGCTGGGATGCATGGCCGGTCGTCGTGCTCGGCCGACAGAACGATGTGTTCACCGAGGAGGCTGTTAGTCTGTTTCAGCGGGAGGACTATCTTGGAATCAATGGACGAGATTTGGGAATAGTCTATCTGGATGGTCGGCGTACGCCTGTTTTCTCTCCTCTAATCTTGAATTCTTTCTTGAAAAGCATGTGTTGATTGGATGTCTCTCTTTCCCTTCCGTCTTCTCGCTTTCCTTCTAACACAGCTGACACTGTGATTCTAACGTCTCTTCTCAACCGGCTAACACGTCAGCCGACACTACCTACTATCCTTATCGGCGGCCACCCTATTGGAACATTCGGCGAGCTCAAGTTTCTTCATGACCAGGGTCGGCTGGCTCCTCTTCTGTTCCATGCAGGCGTGCCTATAGGGGTTGACCTTCGATCGAGGAAAGCACGAGAAAGAAGTGCGGCCATCGTTGGAAAGAACAATGCCCGTCAGTAGAACGGACGGCATTGGTTCTGCCGTCCTTCGTTATCATCTCATTCGCTCTGAATGACGTTATTTCCTCTTCTTCTTTCTTTTTGGTGTTCGCTCTCTGTTTCATTCAACTTTCATCATATACACACACTTCCACACGCATTTATATCCACCCATATTTTGTTGAGACGACCTTTTTTTCATTCTGACCGCATTAGAGTAATTTGACCTCATTCGGCCTACTCTTTCACCCTCTGTCCAGTCTTACCCTGACGGCAGCCATTTTTCGATTTCCTTTACCTTCTGTTTCTTCCTTTGTACATCATCTAAGGTTACAGCGCTCAGCATATGTCTAGATTCGGACTCTTCTGCCCGATCGTCTCATTTATCATGTGTCGTCTTGTCTTGCGACAGAAATCTCAACAAATCTTTCCAATCCCACACATGTTTTAGCGCTATCTTTTATCACACACCTTGCTCACAAACACACTCTCTACTTTTCTTTCCAAGTGTCTTTACTACGCTACTGACGGACCCTTTCTAGACTAACATTATGAATCATCAGCGCGTACGTTCCTGAGAACGTTCCTTCGCTGTGAATCAAGAACAGGAACTGACAAGAAATCGATTGGGGAGACCGTTCAGTCAACCAAATTGTGTTGTTGTTGTGTTGTTTTGTGTGTCCATTGCGCGTTCTCGATCTCCACCGCTAACCTGGCGCTTGCTCCTCCTTCCATTCTCGTCCCTTATCAAATCCTCAAAAGGCATCGAAGCTGTTCGAAATGTTGGCCACCGAACATCGACCATCGCTTCTTTCCCTCATTTGATCTTCTTTTTCTGTTCTTTCTTTCGTTCGTCTCTCTTTCTTCCTTCATTACCGCTGCGATACCCCTCCTTTAATACCTCAGTGAGTGATTTCCTCCATGCACTGGTCTACTTATTCTTGTCCTATGGAGTACCAGATCGGACGAGGACTCACGCCTTCTACTTTGCATCCTTCGTTCTTCCAAGTCAACCCTTCCTGACATAGATACCAACAGGCACGATTCTCTAGAACTATCCCAAACCATCATACCTCTCACCAATCTCTATCCTCTCGAAACATCACCTGTCCTCGATCACCCATGGCTTCCGTCATCATCACGCCGGTCACTCCTGTGAAGCAAAAGACGGGTCGTCCAGGGACAGCCGCCCTCGCGGTCGACCTGGCCGATATACCTTCGCCCTCTCCTCCTCGGAGACAGGCAGTCAACGGACCAGCTTCTGCTCGACTTACGTCTTCTCTAGGAAGACGACCCCCGGCAACTCGGTTTGAGAAGGAGATGGCGAGAGATGGAGGACTCGATCCAGAGGGTGATAAAAACCCCAAGGTATGGGTTTGTGATAGTGATAGTGACATCAGTCAATATGTTCTGAAGGGTACTGACGCATACATGCGTTCATGCTTTGATATTGTTACAGTTCATGGGACCGTGGCGTTTTGGAAAGATCATTGGTAGAGGTGCTGCAGGTTCGTTGTTTCTTCGATAGCAGATCTCTGGTTTCTACGAGGACATACTGCTGACTATTTGTACAATCTTTCAGGTCGAGTTCGGTTTGCCCGGCATGCGCATACTCAACGTCCTGCTGCCATTAAGATTTTGCCGAAGCAGCTCCTCCGAGAGGCCTCAGTCTCGAGGATGTCCGCCATGGACAGAACCGATGAGAAACTTAAGAAGTATATCCAGGGAATCGAGCGCGAGATCACTATCCTGAAACTTGTCGACCATCCGAACATTATGCGACTTTTGGATGTCTTCGAAGACGACAAGTATCTGTATGCTCCGTCTCTCCGTCACCTCTAGTCTCAGGCCCCAAGAGTGAGCTCTGACCGTGTTGTTTGTTGCCTTGATCAGGTACCTCGTCTTGGAATTTGTCCAAGGTGGAGAATTGTTTGACTATCTCGTCCAACGGAGGTATCTTCAACCTCCAGAGGCTTTGCGATACTTCCAACAGATCATCCGAGGTGTTGACTATTGTCATCATTTTAACATCTGCCATCGAGATCTTAAGTCAGTCTCTCGCTTCAGTTTGTTTTTGTCCATCCCTCGGTCAGATCGTTCATTTTTTCGTATATATGCATGTGACAGGCCAGAAAACCTTCTTCTCGATCAAAACATGAACATCAAGATTGCTGACTTTGGTATGGCAGTGCTTCAGCCTGTTGGAGAATGGCTCGATACCTCGTGCGGGTCGCCTCACTATGCCAGCCCTGAGATTGTAGCTGTAAGTATATTCATTTGTGTTACTCCTCTCTTCGCTTCATCTTGGTATGAGCAACAACAATTGATGTATATTATACTTTTCATACTGTATCGAATACAAAACTCAGGGAAAGAAGTACCATGGAGGAGCTAGCGATATCTGGTCTTGCGGTATCATTCTCTTTGCTTTGTTGACAGGACGACTTCCGTTTGACGACGCCAACATTGGAGTTCTGCTTCAAAAGGTCAAGGCCGGACGGTTTGAAATCCCTCCGGGGGTACCTCGAGCAGCGAGAGATCTGATCGAGAAAATGTTGGTAGTTGACCCCAAGAAGAGGATCAAGGTATGATGTGCCTCTCTATCAGCAGTCCTGTCCGTCATACCCACTGTACTGGATTTCAAGTTGACGACGTGTACTTTTGATTGCAACCTCAGATGCCCGAAATCTTTGCTCACCCCTTCTTCAACTCCAAGGTGGATTACTCTATTGGGAAACGGATTCGAATTGTTGAACCGCCTTCGTTTGATGAAATTGCCAAGCCTGTCTCATCGAAGCAGGACATTGATCCAGAAATTCTTAGGAACCTCAAAGTTCTATGGCACAGTGGACATGACGACTTGTTGATCAATGCACTGTTGTCTGACGAGTGAGTGAAAGATCAACATCAGTATATACGAGTTGATCCAATTGTATTGATAGAGATTGAGGTCCTGGTTTTGCTCACAGGAAAAACATCGAGAAAGTCAGTCAATTTCTACGCAGTCCAAGAAGATGTTTTAACACTAGATTTGACCATCTTTTCATCACTCTTTTCACACAAAGGCTTTCTATACGCTACTTGTTCGATACAAGAACAAGAGACTGGAAAATCTAGGGTCGAGTGACGGCGAAGACGACCTTGAGGAACCAGTGCGTGTGGTTCGGAACAAGTCTACGTCAAGTGAGTGTCTTGTTTCCTCATGGTATGTCGGAAGTTATATTTATCTTCTCTATCGGTTCGATCTAAAGGTCGGAAGAAGGAAAGGTCTTCTCGAGATCGTAAAGCCTCAGGTCAACGACCAGTTCTTGGTTCTTCCAACGCTGCCAATGTGTCCACTGTCGTGGAGAAGGACCCAGTATTACTTAAGGATGACAAGTCGTCGGCCGCTGAGGTTTCTACCGAGGCTGTTGGGCCCCAAGTTCGCGACAGACGTTTGACGGTCTCTGTCGCTCCGTCAGCTCCTCCCCTTCCTCCCAAATCGATTTGTGATGAACACACTGATTTAAGGATAGAAGAACTGAATTCTGCAGAGAGCGGCGACTCTACGTTCGACTACGATGCCCCGACTCCAGTGTTCACTGCAAAATCTCTTGTAGATCAGAAACGAGCCCGAACGATAATCCCTGGCCCTCGTCCTCTGTCGGTCACCAGCCCTACTACAGAAAAGAATCCGTTCAAACTGAACAGCGTATTTGATGATAACCCCGAGTCGAACTGCGCTACTAGTGAGTCGGCTGTTGCCTCATCCGAGGACGCTGGTCAAACTGTTAGCAAAACAACGCATGCCATACATGGCCTGGGACTAGGACTACCCAACGGTACTGGCCTGGCTACACCTTCGATGGAAGGACCGCCTGATACGCCAACATCATTCGATGGCTCTGATTCAGGTCAGATGCTTCCTCCTCATCTAGTCCAGTGGATGCAGACCGTCAACCGAAGGCTCGGTCTCATTCAGTGGACGCCGGAATCTAACGAAAACTCCCCAGACATTCCAACTGTCGAGATGCTTGCTTCTGCCACGGATGCTTCCCCTCTACTAGATGCAACTCCTCGCCCAGCCATCATGTCCCGCCCTAAGTCAGACTATGGTTATCACCGATCTTCTTCTGTCAGAAAACAAGTGAGGATTTCGGTCTCGGGAGATCACTCTCCTACCAAACCTAATTGTATGTCTGTGCTATACTCGTCTTCTAACATCGTTCAATCAGATGACTGAATAAAAGCCTACTGCTTATGTTAGTCTCACCGGTTGGCAAGAACTCGGCTGCTCTTCTGTCTCCTGTATCTACTTTCTCGAAAGAACCATCCCCGTTGATCATCCCTACTGCATCCCGTCGTCAGCAAGGATGGTTTTCAAACTTGTTCCATTGGAAGGGAGCCGTGAGTAGTTTCTATCTCTAAATATTTTTAGGTTCGTTTGTGTACTCATGAAGTATCGTTGGTGGTCTTCTTCTTTCAACCAATATCTTTCGTAAACTAGACTGCGATGCTCATCTGTCCCCAGGATGAGATGTCCACTCGAGCGGACTGTGACAAGGCCTTTAAAGCTATGGGCGTATCTGTAGCTACCCAGGCTATAGATGGACTTTACGTTCTCAAAGTATCTGTCAATGAGATCGAAGGTACGTATTAACATGGTTTATAGAGAATAGAACTTTAAAAACCACATGCTGACTATGATTTCTGTACGATCCTACAACAGATATCGACGGGCAGCTTCTTCGCAAGCCGGTCAAGCTCCGAGTAGAGTTCAGACCGCATTCTCTGTTTCAATCACCCAATCCGGAAACTGCCGGTACACTTACCTCGATAACGCTTGTGCAAGAAAAAGGAGCTTTGTCGTCCTTTGAGGCGGTCTGTGGTCGCCTTCGGAATGAGTGGTCGTACGTGTCTCTATATATGACTGTATGTCTGTATGCATACCGCTGACTTTTCTGTTTACATATATATGTACTCGCCTATATAGTGGTCCTGGAATTCGTACTCCGAGCAACCTGGCGCCTTCAAAGTTCCCTAGTCCCCAGGCTTCGCCTGCACCTGAATTTGTCGGGCTCGTAGCCTCTCCGTTCTTCGTTTGAACGTTTGGTTCTGGTTCTCTGTGTCTTATGTTTGTCGTTGTGTTCTCGTGTGTGCATGCATACCATATACCAGCGGCCCCTGCGGTCCGCCTACCTGCTTTCTCTATATGTCTTTGTTTTTTGTTCTTGACGATTGTTTCTTCCGCTTGTATCACTCTCAGACACTCCTTTTCGTTCTGAGTCACGCTGTTTCGCTTAGAATGTCTTCCTTTGAATGTTCTCTTATATAGTCGGTGTTGTCTCATGGTTTGCTCTGTTGATCGAACTGATGCATGGTTTGCCTCAGATGGGTATAAAGTGCCCTCTAAAAGAGAATGTGACATGGTGACATACTTTTTCAAGGAGACACCAAGCTCTCATCTGATCATGCCGACTGTAGGTATTGTATATATGTAGTTTCTATACCGGTCTGATTATTGTCTATACACAAATATCTTGTGGTAATGCCAACAGCTCTTTTTCGCCCTCCCCGAACTCAACCTTATCGGCCCAGTAGACTTTAAACTGGTGATTGAGCGACTTGTTTCCATGGATGCCGATTTGGGTGCTGAACCCACCTGATGAGCTTGGAATAACATAGATGACTTCTCGTACTCTTGAATGGACGAGCGCCATCGAACAGAGCACGCAAGGCTCGTGCGTGATAAATAGAGTGAGCGAGGTCAGGAGATAGTCCGCTCCATTTCTTGTCGGTGCTTCTTCCGGTCCTAAAGGGGTGTTTCGGATGGAAGCAATTTGCGAGATACAGGATAGAGTGGCGTGTCGAAGCGGGTGAGAGAGAAGACGACGATTGTCGAGTGAGGAAGCTTGGATGAAGGGGGTGGGTGGAATTTCGGATTCGTCTTGAGGGAAAATACTTGGTGGAGGGGCAGCAACATGAGCCGCTATCGGCAGCTTTGTTCAAATTGAAAGGTAGGAAAGATGTCGGTTCGTCTGCTAGACGATCAATGATTTCGATTGATCAAAGATGTATGGACAGAACTTACTTCTCCATGCTGACCGGCACGAATTCCAGCCTTAACGACTCGCTCGACACCAGCTTGGATCCATGCTGTCTTCCCTTTGGACCATCCCTTCTCTTCCTGAATAGCCCTGAAAGGTAGATGAGGAACAGGCCATAGCGCAGACTTGATTTTTGTTTGGGATGGCGTTCGACCGGGTTGCGCAGGAACTTGAACCTCGAACAATTTTAGACTAGCCAACACCTGGCTAAAATCCGCCAGTTCAGCTTGGAGCTCAGGCGCACTGATTGTGTCTGTAGCGCACAAGGCTACTGAGCTTTTTGTGCTGTAGAACACAGATGTTCAACCCCAAACGAGTTCATAAGAATGAGCACTGAGAATTAGATAGCTGTTGATAAACTTATTAAAGACATACATACACACCAGTTTCGATATCTTGGATCTTTCGGACTCTTTTCAGATGCTTTGTTGTCTCTCCTTTTGGACCCATTTGCTTGGCAAACTCCATGAGAACCTTCATTACAGCATTCCCAGCGGTACCCTCTGGAAGCTCGACAGCCCACATTGGAATCTCTTCCCATCCTTGATCTGCTTCAGCTATTTTCTGAAGAACATAATCATCATTCGGCGTTCGGATCGGCTTGAAAGGAAGGTCGGCCCAGAGAATAGTTTGATTGAGTTCTTTGGATTGCAGATGACTCGCTGGATCCTCCAGGTAGGGTGCTTGTCCGACACATGATGTCGCTTTGCGAACGGGCTCAATGATTTCCATGTTGGTGTTCTTGACGAATAGTATGAATTATATGCTGATAGGCGGAAAAGCAAATCTAATGTTACCAGAGCGTGTTTGCCGAAAGCTATGCTTCACGTGATTCATATCGGCGACCTCCGACGTGTATTGACCCGGATTTGGTTGTGCCTCTCTGAAGAACAACCATTCCACCGTCCTCTTCCCTGTTTTTTATCATCGAAGCTTGATTCCCTCTATTGATATTCACTGAACCTGTATACTCTGTGGAATTGGTTACCTTAGGTTGTAAAATCTTGCTTGAATCAGATCGCTCATACTGCAATGGCCACCGAGCCGGCTTCTACCTCAGCGTGCCCTAAACTAGGAAAGACTATCGACGGTTACTTCAAAACATACTCAAGACTCGCTCCCTCCTTACCTTCCGATCCTACTCGCTCATACCGATGCACGCCAACATTCAGGATCGCTCGAAAATCTATTCCGCCAGACTTTGACAACAGTATAGCTCAAGACCTGTTAAGTCAAAGTCTAAGCAAGTTCAGGCAGAGCCATGAGGAAAGGAGAATCCAACCTAGTTCACGCAAAGATGGTCCGAGTCACGAAAACAATATCAAAGAAACGCAGAGCTTGGGTCTTGATGTGCTAGAAGATACCCAGACGCTTTATGCAAGTAGAACAAAGCGCAAATCTTCTCGTTCGGACAGGTCCTCTCTTGATCGACCATATCAGTCTGCCTCAGCATCTGATCTGAAGACCCAAACTGGTCGTTGCTCACTATCCGAGTCAACCAGCTCTTCCTCCTTTTGTCCTCCTGCTCGCGAGATTGATACAACTAGCTTCGAAAACTTCGTCTTGTCTATACCTCAGATTCCTCCGTACCACAGACTATCTTCTACTCGATCAGGTGCGCATCATACTGGTATCCAAGCAATCCCGACACCATCGAATGATGTCGATACACGCGGTATGGATACGATCGTACACTCGATGAATGATTGTGTGATATGCGATCATGCCTCAAGTTCTCCTATGTCGCTTGAAAGTGCTCAGAGGTGTGAGAACTTGCCGTCTCCTTCGTCAAATCTGGTCCTCCGCACGGAAGGTTTGGAGAACGTTACCAACAAGGATTCGTCAAGCGAGCCTGATTCAGGCTCATTTATACACAAAAAGACACCATCCTCAGTGGATACTCGGTCACCCTCTCTTGCCAGGAGGAGCCATTATCATCTTCCAACGTCCGGACGCTCAAACCTCAGGTCGAGTATATCTTATGGTCAAGGAACTAACGACTCTATGTCCGGGTTGCCTGGCTACGAGCATGCACTACCTATCGAGAAACCATCACTTGCCGGTCAATCTATACCGCATTCTCAAACTTTCGATCTCGCCACAGCCACAGAATCTTCTTCTCAAGATCATGCATTCCTTCTCCGCCTTCCTCGTTTTAACCAGATACTCACCCTCCAAAGAGCTCCATATGAATCTCATCAGGTCTCGCTCTCCGATATAGGCGCAAAATCTGGTCACCCTGTCTTTGTCTTTCTTGGCTTAGGAGGCATACGCTACCTAACTGTTTTGTTTGAAGATTTAGCGAGAGTGATGAATCTTCGGCTGATTTGTGTTGATAGATGGGGACTAGGCAAGACGGATGATGTGCCGGCCGAGCGTAGAGGTTTTATCGAGTGGGCAGGGGTGATCGAGGAGATTGCAGATGAACTGGGAATCGATCGATTCGGGATCTTAGCCCATTCGGCAGGCTCGCCATATGCGATGGCTGTCGCGGCGACGCTTCCGGAGAGATTGGTAGGAAGCGTCAATTTATTAGCGCCTTGGGTGGGATTGGATATCGATGGAGGTGAGTAGTGATATGCCTGATCTTTTTCTTCTGATATTGCTACGACATATTCTTGAGATTATAACCTAATTGAATATATTTCTTATTGGTTGAAATAGGATATAGATGGTTAAAGTATGTTCCAACCACGATTATCAAAGCAACCCAAACTGCAGAATGGAAAATGCAAGGTTGGATGTTAGGGAAAGCATCAAATTCGAGCCCTACCCCTTCTAGTCCGCGCTCCGCCACAGAGAGTCCCGTTTCTCCTGCTTCCAATACCATGGGAGGGTACGCTCGACGCTCACAAGAAACTTATACGTCAATCGAAGGTTCCAATATGTCTCTCTGTCGGTCACCCTCTCCACTCATTGAGGAACAGCCTTCGCCATCAGGGGACACCAGTTTCGGTACGGCTTTGCTAAGAGCGTGCCATGCGGAGAATGGAGGGCGGACAGAGGATTTGTTGGCGATCATGAGAAAGCCGGCAATGTGGGGATTCAGTTATACGGATGTGCAATCGCAGGTGAACGTCTGGTATGGAGATCGAGATGATCGGATCAGCGAGAAGAGTGAGCATTCCCTTTTCTCTTCTTCCGCTTTCAGCCTTGTAAAATACCCTAACTCAAACGGTGAATGTTACAGGCATACTCTGGATGGAGAAATCACTACCAAACTGCCAACTTTTTCTCCGACCCGGAGAAAGTCATGACTTGTTTTCTAGCACACACATCATGCTTGAGGTTTTGGAACGTTTAGCAGAGGATGCCGGAATCTCATGAGATTAGCATAAGCATAGACATTTGTAGACTGTTTGCTACATCCTTAGAGAGAAATTAGATATATATGTGTGTGTGATCGTTGTCACTTCTCGAATCGTAGATAACTTTCGCCCAAATAATCGATCGACGCTTGATTCCTGTTGAACGAACATATTCACTCCCATCTCTGAACCACACGATAATTCTATTTCTAACTTTTACAGTTTTAAGCCTCATCTCGGAGGACGATTCCAGGTAGGCCAAAATCTCTTCGAAGTCTACTCTTGATATACTCGAGATTCGTCTCTGACTCGGCTGTCAAAAGCTCGAAACGGATCAAGAAATCGATCATTACTTTATATGGTTGGAAAATTCCAGGGCCATGTATAGTCAGAATTCCGAGAATCTCAGAAAGATATGCCATGATGGTTGAATGAACGACTTACCGAGCGCGCAGTTTGGCTTGAACTCTCGTTTGTGTAGTAGTTCAATGATTTTCGGAACAGACATCAACTATCAAGATGTCGGCACAGAAATGAAAAAGAGGAGACGAAGCGATTGGTGAGGTTCATATCTAAACAACGATGATATTGAATGAACTTAATCAAATTAAACTAATAAAAAAGACTTGCCTCAAAAGATTCTACTTCTCCATCACAGGGCGTCGGTGTGAAAAGATCTGGAGAAGGAAGCTTGAGGTCGAAGATGTATTGAAACTCTGCCATTCATGGAATTTTCTATCAGCTTCGTTCAACCCTCCAGCAGTGGGGGAAGGAAAGGGGAAGACGATATGGATTAAGAGTGATCTGTTACCTGGTTGAATCCATCCGGTCCCGTCATCGGTTCTGATCAGATATTTGACCTCTCCTTCGGACTTTAGCCTGCCCTCCTCCAAAACAAGTGATTCTGGAATAGATGCCTCTTCTTGGCACTCTTTGATGGCGCAGACTAAGGGGTCTAAACCGTGTGTCAATCCTCCTGCAACAGTTTGATCCAACATTGATGGATACCTGTATCAAGATATGTTTGTATAAAAGTGAAAACAGAACATCTCACAACGGGTCAGTACACTTCAAAATCAGAGCGCATGGAAGAATAAGAGAAACTGCCAGGCAGAAACGGACGTTTGTTTGGTAGCAGCTCGTCGAGGAATCCATAGTGAGATCTGCCCATCATCACCTACGACGTAACCGTTGATATGAATTCCAAAGGTAACGACACCAAACAGACCACAAGCCGCTCTCTCTAAAGCCTGAAAGTAAAGTAAGACGAAGGAGTGTGTTCAGAGTGCCGCTAACTGCTATCGTGTTACCTCTTGACGACATGTAGTTCGAAACCAACTGAGACGTACGAAAGCGGCGTTCTTTCCAAATGTGTTGGGTGAAGAGCCGGAGGGTTCTTTGGTAGAATCACATTCTTCCAGCGGGCCGTAGATCGTGTAGAGTTCCTTCAAAGAGCCAAGACGAGACAGGATGGAAAGAGCCACAAGTCAGGTCCCAGACCAGATCGAGATGCTGGAGTACACATCAGAAGGAAAGAAGCAGAGGACGAAAAAGATGATAGATCCTAGACGAACATTTCGCCAACCATCTAGCGGATTTTTGAACTGTCCATCCGCCTTCCATCTTTCGACCAACTCTTTCAACGCTCTACTCCTGGATTCAAATCCCACACATTCACTGCCGAAATACACTCTTCCCAAGGATTCTCCATCTTTCGGACTCTCCCATACTAGACTTGTCTGAATGGTATTATCAGGCAGATACTCGATCAGTTTATCAACCACGATAGTCAGGAGATGTCCGACAGGTGTCGTCGAAGTAGATGCGAGGTAGAATGGAGTCTGGACTGGAGGTTGGTTGGTAGCTGGATCAAACGAGATTGGAATCTCGGTATTATCGCATGTCTGAATGATTGGAAGAAGGGAGGGCATGATGTATGATGATAGACGGCAGGCGGTAACGGTATGCAGAAGCTGATAGACGGAGAGCGGAGGCAGTATTAACGCGTCGACGACTCTTCTTTCTTTCTCTATTTCTCTTTTGGACGTGACCCAAGTTTGACTAATGACTTGATTTTTACTCTGTTTGACATGTGTCCTCTGGAAGGATGCGTACGTCGTAGAGGATGTCTGTTGAAATCATGAATATGCGAATCGTAAAGAGATAGTGATACAACAACTGAGGGGATGTACTATAGAATGCAAACAAAGACTGATCGGAAAGTAGAGCTCTTTCTTCTTTCAAACACTCCGAGAATAAGCGCAAGCGGGAAGGCAAAACTCTTCTTTTTGTTCTTTTTTATCTATCCTCTCTCTCGACCTTACCAGTCGGTCTTCTTGGGCGAAGCCTTCTTGGGAGACGAAGCGACCGGGATCTTCTGGCCGATCTTGACGTAACCAAGTCCGTCCAACCAAGGGTAGTAAGTAGATCGGGAGACCTCGAACGACTCGATGGCGGAAGCCTTCTTCAAAGTCAATCCGATATCGTCCAGACCGTCAAGCAAGCATGATCGCCGGAAGGGATCAACATCGAACGGCACGGTCTCTCCGTTGGGTCTTCGGATGAGCTGGGCCTGAAGATCGACCTCGAGCTCCTGCTTGGAAGCGGCGTCCTGATAGAGCAGCTCACAGGTCTCCTCCGGGAGAACGATGACGAGCATGCCGTTCTTGAAGCAGTTGTTGAAGAAGATATCACCGGCGGAAGGAGCGATGATGCACCTGATTCCGAAATCGTTCAACGCCCAAGGCGCGTGCTCTCTTGAACTTCCACAACCAAAGTTCGGTCCGGTCGAGACCAAGATCGAGGCGTTCCGGAAGGGATTCTGGTTGAGGATGAACTCTGGGTTTTCCGAGCCGTCCGGAAGGTACCTTCTAGACCAGAACAGAGCGGAACCCAGTCCGGTTCGCTTGAGGGTCTTGAGGAACTGCTTGGGAATCAACAGATCGGTGTCAACGTTCGGGATCGAGAACGGAGCGGCGATTCCCTTGAGCTGGGTGAACGGGGGCATTCCAGATGGCGCGGCCGTCTGGGCCGGGGTGGGGATCGACTTGATCGATGTCACATCCTCCGCGGCGGCCTCGGAGAGAGGCTGGGGCTTTGGCGGAGCAGTCACGGCATCAGTCAAGTAATCGATTCCCTGAGTAATCTTGATACCCTCAGTTCGAGGGCCGGCAGAACCGGTGACCTGTCGGACGTCCGACAAGGTACCAGTCATGGCAGCGGCAGCCACCATAGCAGGACTCATCAAGTGAGTTCGGCCACCAGCACCTTGTCTGCCTTCAAAGTTTCGGTTCGAGGTGGAGGCGCATCGCTCTTGGGGCTTGAGCTGATCAGGGTTCATTCCCAGGCACATTGAGCAACCGGCCTCTCGCCAGTCCCAACCGGCAGCCTTGAAGACAACGTCGAGACCTTCTTCCTCTGCCTGCTGCTTAATCAGACCAGACCCAGGAACAACCATGGCGTACACGTTGGATGGGATCTTTGAACCAGGAGGAAGGGAAAGAATGACCGAGGCAGCCGATCGGAGATCCTCAATTCGAGAGTTTGTGCACGATCCGAGGAAAGCTTTATCGATCTTCACAGCGTTGATCGGCTCATTCGCAGTAAGACCCATGTACTGGAGAGATCGCTCCATACCGGCTCGCTTGATGGGATCCGACTCTTTGGAAGGGTCCGGGACGGTTCCATTGATGGGAACAACATCCTGAGGGGAAGTTCCCCAGGTGACGGTAGGGATGATATCCTCTGCTTTGAGGTAGACCTCAATGTCGTACTTTGCGCCCTCATCCGCCTTCAAACCTTTCCAGTACTCGACCGCCTGGTTCCACTCAGCTCCTGCCTTAGGGGCCAGAGGTCGTCCGGTAAGATACTCAAATGTGGTCTCATCCGGGGCAATCATACCGGCTCGGGCACCGGCCTCGATCGACATGTTGCACACACTCATCCTTGCCTCCATAGAAAGACCTCTAATGGCTGAGCCAGAAAACTCGATGACCGTTCCGGTTCCTCCGGCAGTACCGATGACACCAATGATATGGAGAACAACATCCTTGGAGGTCACACCGGCCGGAAGCTCACCCTCGACAGAGACAAGCATGTTTTTAGATTTCTTCTGGATAAGAGTTTGGGTAGCGAGGACGTGTTCAACCTCCGAAGTTCCAATTCCGAAAGCAAGAGCTCCGAATGCTCCGTGAGTGGAAGTATGGGAGTCTTTGAAAGGAAGAAGCAGAAGGCAAGGAAGGGATATGGACGTGAGTTATGTACTGATGGGGCACCCAAGGATGAGGAGCGTGGACTCACCTCCGCAAACGACGGTAGTTCCAGGGAGGGTAAATCCCTGTTCTGGTCCGATGACGTGAACGATACCTGTCCAATCACAAGCGAAGTTTTAGATAAGAGGAGGAATCTAACCTATGGAAAGCTCTCGAGGGAGCGAAAGCATTATGTGCGAAACAAGAATACTAACCCTGCCTACGGTCTCCGAAACCAAAGTAGGTCAATCCAAACTCCTTGACGTTATCAGATAGGGCCTCACACTGGGCCCTGGAGTCTTCCTCGACAATCTGGGCCGACATGGACTTTTTAGGGTCTCGAATTGATGTGCTGAAGAGTAAATGATGAAGAAAGACATCTCTAGTTGAGCGCTGTACTGCTCTGTATCAAAAGTGGACAAATTCTCGAGGCTTACGGAATGTTGTGATCCAAAGTGACGAGGGTGCAATCCGGTCGTCGAACCGGTCGCTTAGCATTTCGGCTAATTCGTGCGAAAAGATAAATGGAGAAGAAAAAGAGATTTGGTTTAGTTTTTGATATAAAGAGAATACACAAGAAGAACGAAAAACAAGACCGGTGAACGTACAGTCCTTCGAAAGCCTGTGGACTAGTCACCTCGTGAACAAGGTGCCGCTATAAATTTTCCAGAGACAAGAGAAGGAATAGAAAGGAAGGTAAATCGAGGGGGAAAAAGTCTTGCATGGAAGGGGAAAAAAAAAGAGAGCCTAATAGACGAACATCGATGTAGATGAGAGTCTCTCCGTTTCCCTCGAAAACGACATGGTCGTCCCAGACCTAACCGAAAGGACGAAGAAGAACAAGGCGTAAGTATACAAGCACTAATGATCGAATGTGAGGAGGAAGAAAGCAAAACCGAAAGGCAGAAGAAGTAGAAAAGGCCGAGTTGTGGAGCTTCGCCACAAGGACAGAGAAAAAGAGAGAGAGAACGGAATATAAGCACACGATGAAACAATGACGAACCTTGTCATAGAGAGTCCTAGGACCAGATGAAGTGGCAATTGGCATGATAGATATGTATGTATGTGTATGGATATGAACAAAGGTGTGCTGATGAACGAAGAGAACCTCAAACGAAGGATGGGATGTTGATGGAACGAAAGAAACCGGAGAAGATGAAAGTGAGGAATATATAACTGCAAGACTATTGGCTTGATTTCGGTGCCCTGGCTGGTGCCTGGTACCTTGGTTCCTGGAATACTTTTTGTCGGACATGCCGGCCGAAGGCGTTCAAGTCATTTGATTGACCAACCTCCGAAAGTGCATATCAGCCCGTCGGCCGATAGATATGCCGCTGTCTGATGCATTCATAGAGTGTTCCATCAGACATTCTACCATCCCGCTGTGTGTATGACGATATGTTGGCCATCCAGAGCTTCTCCATGCTGTTGATCCATAGGACGGGACGTCCGGTGCATACAACACGGGCTTCCAACACTGCTGGCTCTGTACTGGGATGCTTTTGATCTGTAGTCATCTTCTTCTCTACTTGTAGATATCATCCAAGTCAATTCTTTATCTTGACCAGGCTTCAACAAACAAACATACACTGTCTCTCTTCTTCATCTCTACTATCGATAATGTTGATATTGGGATTTCGTCCGAAGCTCGACAATAGGAAAGTCTCGAATCATCGGGTGGGTTGTCCATCTGCCGGGATGAGTTCAGTAACATGGTTACTGATGGTGCTTTACGTGTGATGCTGTGAACATGAGTTAGGGTTATGCCTAGCCAAAGTCATCATGCTTGCTCACTCACTCACGTCAGGAGAGCATCCAGACAGCCAAAGGATTGTCATCCATCGCTTCCACTAACATTCAGGATCCATATACCCTACAAGTCATGTCACCCGTAGCTAAAAGAGCTCGACTGGAGGAACCAGAGGTCATATCGAACGAGGAACAGTCATCGGAAGTCCCATCAGCTGCGATCGCTATTCCGGAAGAGACCAAGACTCAGCAGGTCGATCAAGAGACAGTTCAAGCCGTCGAGGAGGAGAACAGTGGTGATGGCAACGAAAATGGCGTTGGTAGCAACGATGAGGAAGAGGAAGAAGAAGAAGAAGAAGAAGAAGAAGAAGAGGTCTACAAAGAAGACGCGTCCGACCAGAAAGCTAGAACGGATCTATACTTAGACACGGTCTGTACTTACTTTTGTGAACCCACTTCTTTTACCTCAGGCTAAACTTGAACGTGGTTGGCTTTACCTGTCTTACAGATAAACAGAGAGATGCTTGACTTTGACTTCGAGAAGCTTTGCTCGGTGTCGCTTTCAAACAACAACGTCTATTGCTGCCTTGTTGATGGAAAGTACTTTCAAGGACGAGGAAAAAATAGTTGGGCCTACAAGCACAGCGTGAACGAGGGCAAACACGTCTTTCTCAAGCTAGACACAGAGGAAGTGAGAAGATTGTTCTAGCTAATCTAGGTGTCAACCGTGTGGTGGGCTTCCTTCTAACATCTCATATCTTTCATACTTCACTTCTAGTTTTTTATTCTTCCGGACGGCTATAAAGTCTCTGATCCGTCGTTAGGAGACATCATCAAAGTCCTCGCTCCTCGGTACACCCATCCTCAGATCTCTAAACTGTCTTACCTGCCGAGCTCTCCGTCGTATGACTTGTCGGCTAGGCCATACCTGCCTGGCTACATCGGTTTGAACAATATTAAAGCAAACGACTACGAAAATGTCATCGTTCACTCGCTCCTTCACGTGCCGCCGATCAGAGACTTTTTCCTTGCGCCGGACAACAAATTGCTTCAACCAGAGTCGAAGCCGACAGAGCTCGTCAAGAAGTTTGCAGAACTCGCCAGAAAGGTGTGGAATCCAGACCTTTTCAAAGCACAGGTCAGTCCACACGAGTTTCTCCAGGAGGTTTCGGTTGCCAGCGACGGGAAGTTCAAGGTCACAAAGCAAGGCGATCCGATCGAGTTCCTTGGCTGGCTCCTCAACCGGCTTCACAAAGATCTCGGTGGTTCTCGGAAGAAAAACTCTAGTAGGTTGTCTGCTCTTGGTATACTCCTTCACCTCGCCATATTTTTACTGGAAGACTGATGCGTCGAAAACGGTAACATAAAAATCAAGGTATAATATACAAATCGTTTCAAGGGGACCTCAAGATTGAGACTCAGCAGTACATGGTCAAGGCAGATTCTGGAGGAAGCAAGCGTCCTCAATTTGATATTGGCCGAGGTTGGTCTATCTCCTTGCATCCTACTTTCGGCGGTCTTCAAGAGATAACGTCACTGATTGACACTAATTCCTATGACACATGCTCTGCATAACTTTCTGCTTGTCAAATTTCAGAAACGACTACCACTATGCCTCCATTCCTCTTCCTTGCTTTGGACCTCCCTCGACCACCACTGTTCCAAGATTCTGTGGAGAAAAACATTATACCACAAGTCTCTCTGGCAAGTATTCTTGCTAAATACGACGGAAACACCACTCAGGTATGTGTCCTTTCCGTTGCTTCTTAATCGTAAAGAGGGCGCGTCTGAAGACCCCCAACTTGTCCTGTATTATCCGACAAACTTTCTCACATCACCTTCTTATTTCACATAGGAATTCGGCGATCAACTTAAACGACACAAACTGACCAGGCTCCCGCCTTACTTGATCCTTCACACAAAGCGGTTCACCAAAAACAACTTTGTAGAGGACAAGAACCCGACGATCGTCAATTTTCCGCTGCGAGGAGTTGATATGCATGACTGTGCGTCTTCCTCTGTTCTCGCCTGCTTGTTTCCGTCTCGAAACGAGCATCTTTTAACCCCTTCTGTCGATTTCACCTCATTCAATTATCAAACGCATAAAAAGATGTCGAGCCGCTTCCGGCAGCTCCCCATTCGACAGTATACGACTTGTTGATCAACATCCCATATGAGTCATCCTCTGCCAGCACCACCACCAAAGTTGGCTCTGCTACGGCGACGAATCCAAAAAAGAAACAGCAGTTGGCGGATGGATCGGATAATCCTAGGTGGAAAGTCCATCTCAGGGCGGGTGGTGGAGGAAGCGATGGCGAGAAATGGTTCAGTATCGAAGGTACTGTCCCCTCTCTCTACATATGAAATTATCGGTACAGCTTATAGGATCTGATACATCTTTCTTTCTTTTCCGGATTGCATCATGTAGATCTCAGAGTAGACGAGGTTCAGAAGGAGATGGTCTTTTTGGGAGAAACCGTTCTCCAAGTCAGTTGAATATCTCATCTTTGCTTCGATTTCACCACCTTGTATTAAGCAGACTCTGATCAACCGCACGTCTGTTCTTTGGTTTGCAACAGATCTGGCAACGTAGAGATCTAGGACCTAACGGTGCTGATTCAGTATGATCTGACGAGTGATCTCCTACTGAAACATGCTGCCTTGCAGAAACCATAGAAATGAACCAAAAAGAAAGCTCACTTGTCAACCCCTGATGATCGAGTAAACATGACGATTTTTGTGTGAACGAACGGATACCTCTGAGGAAAGATAATAGAATGAGAATAGAAAGAGACGCGTCTAAACGATCGAACGATGAGGAGACAATAGACTAGGCGGTTTATTGACCTCGCGATTTCCTATGCTCCATCTCTAATTTCCTTCCTTTCCTTCCTTGTACCCAATTCCCGCCTCTCTCTTTCTTCTCTTTCTGCCTTTCTTTCTTTTGCCCAAAGCAAACGACGACGGTCGATCCGTTCGATCAGAGACATACACACACAGGGAATCGTATGGATAACGACACTGTTCAACCCACGTTATCCTTTCCGGTATTCGAACAAAACGTCCACGAAATTCCGTTGGCCTACGATCATCCAGACATGCGGTCCGGAGGTTCCGACCTTGACGCTGAAGGTGAAGAGGAGGATGAGAGTGAGGACGAAGTCAAGCATGTCAATGGTTCTGACGGGCCTTACCAAAACGACACGGCAGAAGGAGAGGATGAAGAAGAGGAAGCAGAGGAATCGATGGACTGCAAGGATGAAGAAGACGACAACGACGAGGATGATGATGACGACGATGAAGGTTTGTTTCTTTGTACATTCTCTCAATTCCTCTTTCTCCGGATAGGAATGGATGTTAGCTTCTTTGCTCGGCGGATGATCTCGGTTGTTTTGCCTTCTCTCTTCTTTTTCTTCCTCTCTCTCAACGCTACGGACACACTCAGTATCTATTCATAACACATTGTGTTTTTCTTTTTTTTTCCTCTTGCTTTCCTTATACTCACAAAAACAGATGAACACCCTGTCGGTCGTACTCGATACCCAAGACGTCAAAGACAGCCCGTCGAACGATACAACCCACTGGATCCGACACCTTCTGTAGCGTCTGCCAAACCATCCCGACAACTCCGAAACCGATCAGATAGCCTCGGTCAAAACTCTTCAGCTGTCAACAATCCTATTCCAAAGATCAGACTCACTCGAAACTCACTTCGGGCCTCACAGGGGACTGAACACGCTACAGATGATCAATTACCATCCCATCAGCTCGATGGTCAAACAACGAAGGTGACCTACCGATCGGATGACGAAGATGAGTATGACGACGATGAGGCACCGATTCGAAAGGCGCCGATGCGGATCAAACTACGGTCGGTTACTCAACCGTCCCATGGTCGGACGACAAGAAGTACAAAAAAGTACAAGGAAGAGGATACAGACAGGCATTCGGATGATGACGACTACGAAGAAGGTGATCCCGAGCCGACCCAACAACGACAGCTTAGAGAGAGAAAAAAGATCAACTACGCGATTCTTGCGCCCGATTATGATCAGCCGAGAAAGTCATCCATAAAGAATGGCCTAGGAAATGGAACGGGTAGCAAAAAACCGAGACTTCCTTGGAGTGCATCAGGAAAACATCTAGACAGAATGTTTGGAGGAGCCCCTGCCCAAGGGGATGATTCAGTTCGTGTTTTCTCTCTTTCATCTTCTGTCTCCTCAGATTTGAAGAGCATACAGCCGTCAGAAAATTCCGTAGTTTAACCCTGACACGCATCCATATGATGATTTGTAGGATGATGATTTTGGCCCAAAACGAAACACGTCGAATGCCTTTGGATCTACAGGTGCAGGTGGAGGTATGCTGGGTAACTCCATGCCGCTCAACATGGGAACTGGGCCGAGTAATATGGGCAAAGTTGGTGATGCAGGTAAGGTCTTCGCTTTCCCCTGCTCGCTCTCTCTTGAGTTGTTGAAACATACACTGCTAACTCTCTATACATGTTTTCCTAATGGCACAGCTTTGTCCGATGCGGATCCGTTAGGAACAAACACAAATATCACATTTGACGCTGTAGGAGGACTAGACCATCGTGAGTGGCTTCCATCATCTTTTGTGAATCGCATCGCGCACTTCGCTTGCGCAAATTCTCAGCACTCGTACTCTTTCTATATATTGACCGATCCACACAGATATCCAACAATTAAAGGAGATGGTCTCATTACCTCTGTTATATCCCGAATTGTTCCAACGCTTCAATGTAACTCCCCCAAGAGGCGTTCTCTTTCATGGACCGCCCGGGACGGGAAAGACATTGGTAGCAAGAGCTTTGGCAGCCAGTTGTAGTACCTCTGGTACCAAGATATGTTAGTATATACAAATGCTTGCTTACATCGTTAGACAGAGAAGAAACTATCACTCTAACCCCTTTGTTTTTCTTCTCTGCATTTTCAGCATTTTTCATGAGGAAAGGAGCAGACTGTCTCAGTAAATGGGTAGGAGAAGCAGAGAGGCAGTTGAGGTTGCTGTTTGAGGAAGCCAAGACTTGTCAACCCAGTATCATTTTCTTTGACGAGATTGATGGTAAGTCTTACAAACCAAATTTGGCTAGCTTCTATTCAATGCTAACGACTCGAGCTTCTATCTTAATGGTTTCAACTCTGACAGGTTTGGCTCCCGTCCGTAGTAGTAAGCAAGATCAAATCCATGCCTCAATCGTATCAACACTACTAGCGCTCATGGATGGGATGGATGGCCGAGGTACGCTATACTATATAAAGTTCGCGTTTCTTGACAAGATGGCTAATGAACTACTGGTATTTATTTGATCAAAACTACATCGATATAAACAACCCCGCACAGGCCAAGTCATCATTATTGGCGCGACAAATAGGCCGGACGCGGTCGATCCTGCTCTGCGTCGTCCAGGACGATTTGACCGAGAATTTTATTTCCCTCTTCCGAACAAGGAGGCAAGACGGAAGATTCTCGACATAAATACTGCAACCTGGGAGCCAAAACTAGAAGATAACCTGCTGGATAACCTGGCTGGGCTGACGAAAGGATATGGTGGTGCTGATCTTAGGGTTCGTCCGTTTTGAGTTTCATCTGATCAGATCTCCTTCTCCTTCTACATCTGGTGTGACGTGCCAAACATAGCATGTCAACTCTGTTCTAATCAATGCGTTTGTAATTAGGCACTGTGTACCGAAGCATCATTGAATGCGATTCAGAGGCGATATCCTCAAATATATAAATCCAAAGATCGATTGCTCCTTCAACCTGAAACCATCCGGGTTCAAGCTAAGGACTTTATGACTTCAATAAAAAGTGAGAGGTTTCGGCTCAAACGAAGAAGTTGGTGTTGGGCCTTGCTGACAGAAAACTATTCTTAATAGATCTTATCCCCTCTTCGGCTCGCTCAGCTTCCTCGGCTGCCGTCATCCTCCCGCCGCATCTTCAGCCGCTGTTAGCTCGACCTCTAGCTCGGACAATCGCCGCTATTGATAAGGCACTACCTCCGATAAAAAAAACGAGCGTACTAGAGGATGCGGAATGGGAATCTGAAGATCATACAGACGGCTCCTTTGAAAGCCATCTGATGATGCAAAGTACGTGCTTCTCAAGTCTTCTCAGATTTCAACAATATTAATGTCGGGCATAACTCTACACATCTGGTTGTGTTTCTCTATGTAGACTTTGAGTCTTCTAGAGTATACCGCCCGCGGATATTAATTCATGGAGAATCTGGGCTGGGTCAGATCCATATTGCCGCAGCTGTGTTACATCATCTAGAAGGGTTTCATGTCCAAAGTTTGGATCTTGCCACGTTGATGTCCGATTCTACTCGAGTATGTGTTCTGAGTTGTTCTCTCTTCCAAAAGAGGCAGAAGATTGAGTCAATCTGACGAAATTTTATTATGTTTCTGATGACTAACTATTTATCTTATCTAACAGACGGTAGAGGCCGCCCTAGTCCAGCTATTTATTGAAGCAAAACGACACAAGCCGTCGGCGATATTCATTCCATCGTTATCCCAATGGGCAAGAGTCGTCTCTGACATGGCGCGATCGACTGTCAAGTCTTTGCTCGATAGCATCTCAGCCTCTGACTCGGTTCTTTTGCTAGCTGTCGTAGATGGAGAACTAGACTTGTTACCGAGAGATGTAAAGTCTTGGTTCGGATATTCTAAGGATAATCGAATTGCATTGAGTTTACCGGTCGAGGTAAGCAGTGTTCTCCATCTTTTCATGTCATGTTGCATCTGTTCATCTGGGACTGACGTACAGTCGATCTGGGAACCAAGTCCGAACGACAAGAGTTTTTCTCAAAGGTGGTAGAGAACGTGCGAATCCGCCCAGACGAGTTTCCAGGAGCGATGCCTCGGAAGAAGCGGGTACTCGAAGAACTTCCGATTGCCCCTGCGTTGCCTCCCCGTCAGCCGAGTGCGGCCGAGATTGCTGCATTGCAGGAGAACGATGCCAAGTTGATCGAGCTCGTAAAGTGGAAGCTCGGCCCGGTGTTAACGGATTTAAAGCGAAAGTTCAAGAATTTTTCCAAACCTGTCCATGTACGTTTTGAAACCTTTTGTTCATAACGGAAACCTTGGCATGACTATCAGAACGGACTGAATTAAGACTGACACTACTTATACGCTCTCTATATAAACAACAAATCGAAGGACGAGTACCGAGTATATTTTGATTATCTGGAGGATATCGAGAACAAAAACCGAGCGGTGCTCGAAGCGAACGACGCGATCGGCTTGTCCCCCGAGAAAGCGGCACTTCATTCATCCCACAACACGAATGACGGATTGAACCCAGAGATTATCGCACAGCTAATCGATGTGCCTCCTCGGCTAGTGGATATAAATTTGGAAAAGATGCACTATGCGCTCTACTACAACCGATATCTCTCTCCGGACGAGTTTCTCCAGGACATCACTCGGATAGTGGATAATGCGGAGATTGCCACGGACGATCTTGAACGAACGATCAAGGCGAAACGGATGATGAATCACGCATTCCTATTGGTGGATCAGGCTTGTGATCCTCAATTCAGATTAGATTGCAGACGGATGGCCGTTCGGGAAAAAAATAGAGAGGAGGAGAGACTGAAGGACTCAACGTCTGGTCGAAGGTCATCGATGAGAGCGAGAGGCAATAAGGAGGCAAACGGAGGGGATAGTCCGAAGGGAACGAGACATTCGACCCGAGGTCAGGGAAAGGCCCCAGAGTTTGACCTAACAGATCCTGTGGCGTTAGAGAGGACGCTAAAAAGACGACGAGAAGGGTCACAGTCCCGAGGGGCAGATTCCTCAGCATCCACTCCTCAAAGAGGAGATTCAAGCTTGAAGAAGCCTCGTCCGACAGAGGAGGGAGATGAGAACGAGCGTTCTTTGTCTGGCATCGAGCCGTCGGACGTGATCCAGGGTGTCAAGAACCTTTCTGAATACCTTCCTGAGAATCATCAAATTGAGCTTGAGAACTCTTCTTCTCTCAACGTTGAGGGGGTGACAGATGCGTCTGTTGAGGCGAACGGAGGAGAGGCGATTCGATCAGAGTCTCCGATCCCAATTCCGATCCCAATTCCGGTGCCTACCGCGAAATCAGTGCCCTCGCCATTTCCTGTGCACCGGCCAACCCGACATCTCTCACTCTCTGATCTGATGCACCCCTCGGCTACCGGTCGGCCGACGTCTTTAGAAGTTGTGTCACAGGGGCATGGGGATGTATCATCACCATCGTCGTCATCTGCTCGAGTTTCTCGATTGGCCAACCTCCTAACAACATCACCTCCGTTATCATCATCTGCCACAGGTTCTTTGTTATCAGTTGCGGGCTCTCTGTCCTTTCCTGCGACAACTGCTCCTGCAGCACAACCATCAACGAGTTACTCTCAGGAATTGTCTGTGCTCACGAACGGGCACGTGCCGCTACTGACGACGACGACGACGACGACGACAACAGTAGCTCCTGTGGCTCCTACGTTCGTAGCTGAGATCGAGGCTGATCCTGTGTCTTTGTCCGTTGCGCCCACACTGGCGTCGCCGACATCAATACTACCTCCACCTTCCTCGCCACCCCCTCCGCCCCCGGTATTTATTTGTCCGGCTTCTAATTTAGAATCTATCGAGGCTCAGCTCGTCCGAGACTCGGCCTCATTCAATGTGGATGAGTTGGAACAAATCCGGGCAATTATGTTGGATTGTATCTGGCGACACCGAGCTGAGTGGGATCGGTCTTTGATGATGGGTGAGATGAGCCGGTTGGCTGAGGAATTTAAGCAGGAGGTGAGCGAGAACGGCGGCCATGAAAGATGGGACATCATGGAATAAAAGGGGAGGAAGTGAAGGAGAGACCGAACTGGTTTGTACGATGAGTGTGTATTGTATAGATCGATAAAGAATAGAACAAGTAATGGCGATGGCAACAACGGCGACAACAGTAGTTTGATTTGATACACATGTGCAATCTATCTGTGCTTGGTATTTTTCTAAGAGCGACATGTTCGTCTCCAAATTTCTTCTCTCTTGATCGTGTTCCTCCTCTCTATCCGGTTGACGATCCGTTAGAGACGATGTCGACAAAGCCAGAAAAACAAGACGCCACGCGTTGCTCTGTATGTGAAATGAATACATTCCTTCCTATACTTGTCCTTTGATGGAACACAAGAGTCGGAATCTCCGCGTTGCTTCGCCTTCGTTCGCTCACCCTCGAGCAAATTCTTTGTGTAAATAGAAGGAAGAAAGGAGCGATGGGGATGCGCAGTCGAGAGATCTCATAGTGCCGCCGGCAGATATTCACGCGTGCCGCGCAGCAACACTTATCAAGGAGCCCCTTCCTGTTGTGCCTAGCTTGATCTGTTCCTGTGCCTGTTTCGCCCTTCTTCCTGACTGCTCTCGCGACGAATCGAACGAATTTTCTTTGTCAGTTTTTTTTTTTCCTTCTACGCCCAGCCAATTTTATTTTATTTTATATTTCTTATAATTTTTTCTCTTCAATCCTTTCTCTCTTCTCCCCCTTCTAACATTCACCCACCATCAGACAATCTCCCTCTCTCGTTCTCCTTCTCATAGATCATGACCACCCAGCGAGTAAGTGACATCTATCTCTGTGATCTCTTCATTCCTGTCTTCTCCTTCCTTAGGATCATCTCCATCGCCTATTCAAACGGAGATCTTTAGATGGTAGGGATAGGGAAAAGGCACGAAAGAAAAAATCCGGGCCTTATCTGTGCCTGAATCCCCAACGAGTTTTTTCCCTCCCTTCGCTCCTTCTCCCACGTTGTTATTCCCGAGCTTGAACGTTGACCATCTCATCTCATCTCTTTGCTTTGCTTCTTTTTTCTCTTCCCCAGTCCCACACCCAGTCCACTCTTGAGTGGCTCGCCTCCCTCAACACTAGGTATGGCCCGTATCTCTTTATGTTCTTGATCGGATCAATTTATCCTCTTGTGATCTCTAAACGAGCACATCTACGCCTTCTTCTCCTTTCAGCTTTAACGCTTTCCGAGATGAGGACAAGTACTTGCGAAAGGTTTGTTTGCCATCGTTCTCATCTTGAGTTTTACTCGTACGAACGTTCGTAGACCTAGCCTAACTTGTTTCTTCAAATTCAACTCTACTTTGCTGTATCATAGACTTCCATCATTGCTACCATCGGTCCCAAGACTAACAATGTCGAGAAGCTCCAGGAGCTTCGAGAGGCTGGTATGAACGTTGGTAAGTAGAGAATGAGGATCTGTTGTATTCATTAATTCGAAGGCTTGAGAAAGAAACCCACAGCTGACGCGCTCTTGGTTATGATCATGTTCTACGAAAGTCCGAATGAACTTCTCTCACGGATCTTACGAGTACCACCAGAGCGTCATTGACAACGCCCGAGCTGCAGTCGCTGGTATGTTGCATCCATGGTCAGATGAATGTTCAAAAATGTTCGATCAGTTCGCTTAGCTCTTCTTTCGTTCCCTACCGTTTCCCTCTAAATAGCCAACCCTGGAGGTCGACCTCTTGCCATCGCTTTGGACACCGTATGTATACACATACCTAGCTCTATCGCTATGGGAGACTAGAACTGACAGTGTTTCTCACCCTTACGCGCTTCCAGAAAGGACCTGAGATCCGAACCGGTCTTATGGCTAACGACACTGATGTTAAGATTTCTGCTGGACACGAGTTCTGGGTCACTACTGATGAGGCTCACGCCGAGAGCGGATCCGCCGAGATGATCTACATGGACTACGTGAGTGTTTCCTCAACCGTGGCTTTCTCTCTTTCCTCACCTGAGATTGACTGACCGTTCAACTACTTTATCCGGTCGCGCCAAAAACTTCGCAGAAAAACATCACCAAGGTCACTTCCCCTGGCAAGTTGATCTACGTCGATGACGGAGTGCTCTCCCTCAAGGTGCTTTCCATCGAGGGTGATAAGCTCCGAGTTAAGGCCGTCAACAACGGATCTCTCTGCTCCCGAAAGGGTGTTAACCTTCCCAAGACCGCTGTCGACCTTCCTCCTTTGTCCGAGAAGGACAAGCGAGATCTCGCCTTCGGTGTCAAGAACGGAGTCGATATGATCTTTGCTTCCTTCATCCGAACTGCCGATGATGTGCTCACCATCCGAGAGGTTCTCGGACCCGAGGGTGCCAACATCAAGATCATTGTCAAGATCGAGAATGAGCAGGGTGTCACCAACTTCGATGAGATCCTCGCCGTTACCGACGGTGTTATGGTCGCTCGAGGAGATCTCGGAATCGAGATTCCTTCCTCCCAGGTCTTCATGGCTCAGAAGATGATGATTGCCAAGTGCAACGTCGCTGGAAAGCCCGTCATTGTTGCTACCCAGATGCTTGAGTCGATGACCTACAACCCCCGACCTACCCGAGCTGAGGTCTCCGATGTTGCTAACGCCGTGTTGGATGGAGCTGACTGTGTTATGCTTTCCGGAGAGACCGCTAAGGGTTCCTACCCTATCGAGGCCGTCAACATGATGGCCGAGACTTGTTTCCTTGCCGAGTCCTCCATCTGCTACCCCCCTCTCTTTAACGATCTCCGAAACTTGACCCCTCGACCGACTGAGACCGCTGAGACTTTGGCCATCGCCGCTGTCTCTGCCGCTGCCGAGCAGGGAGCCGGTGCCATCCTTGTCATGTCCACCAGTGGAAACACCGCCCGATTGGTCTCCAAGTACCGACCTGAGGCCCCTATCTTGGTCGTCTCTCGAAACGAGCAGACTTCCAGGCAAATTCACCTTCACCGGGGATGCTACCCGTGCTACTACCCCGAGCCCCGAGGAGTCGAGGCTTCGCAGTGGCAGACCGATGTGGACAACCGAATCCGATTCGGTCTCAAGTCCGCTCTCGAGCTTGGCATCATCAAGCCCGGGCAGACCATTGTTGCCGTTCAGGGTTGGAAGGGTGGACTCGGACACACTAACACTCTTCGTATACTTTCTGTCCCTATGGACTTCAACGACCTCGAGCTCGCTCCCCTTCCCCAAGTCCGAAAGTAGATGCGCGAAAATCACTCTCCTTTTTCTCCGCTAAAAAAAAGTTGTCTTTAATTCCTTCAAGGTTGTCTTTCTGTTGATCTAATATGATAAACTTGTCATGTATACGCATTAGAGCTTGTAGAGCGTGGATCTTTCGTGATCTTCTTTATCTGTCAACCACCCCTTTTCAGCTTGAGTCCACCCTGTGAATGACAGATGAAAGAAGTCAAGATTGCAAAGAAACGAGCCAAGGGCTTCATAGTCAAATCAACACTGATGCCTGGACGAACACCGGGAAAACTTGTTACTCACCATACCTAAAAAAAATTCTGCAGGATGTCAATCCGGATAGTATCCATGCAGTACCAATAGCCTGACCTCCTCTCGGCCATTCGTCTTCTCAAATCCAATCTCTCCATAAGATCCGACCTGAAACGTTTTGCTTATTGATTGTCGACAGTCGCGTGTGCTCACTGTTCGATAAGAATTAGTCACCTTCACACTATATATGCCAAGATGAGAAATATGACCAACATCTCTGGATATGTTTACAGATGTTGGTTTATAAGCTGCTTATATATCATCATTCACGCTCACACGTTCGAACGTATCTAACGGGCTACAAGTGTAGGGTAATCAGTCCTCATCACTCATCATTCATCCCATCTTCTCTTCCAATACATATCTTCCTTTTCAATCCTTCCTACACCTCAACCAGTTTAACTATGTCTGACACTACCGTCTACCTCAGTCAGTCTTGTATTTTTGTGCAGGTGTCTTGGTCATCGCGCTGTACAAGATGGACTAGAACCAGATCTAACATCTTTTGTTTTCAGTCACCGGCGCTAACCGAGGAATCGGTTTTAGTATAGTCAAAGCACTCGCTAGCGACCCTGTCAACATTATTTTTGCCGGAGCTCGAACACCTGCGAAAGCAAATGCTCTCCATGATCTTGCGAAGACCAGCCAAGCAAAGATCAACGTTATCGAGCTTGTGTCCGCCGATACTGAGAGTAACAAGAAGGCGGCCGAAGAGGTCAAGAAGACCGCCGGTAGAGTCGATGTGATCATCGCCAACGCGGGTTAGTCCATTTGTTCTCCCGATCGATTGTACACTCGTTTGAAGCGATCTCCTCAACTGACATATGTCGTTGTATTATCGCTTCGGGTATGTATGTACAGGTATCTCTGACCCCGACGCCATAGGTCCTTTGCTCGAGTCCGATCTCGCCCAGTGGACTGCTCATCATAACATCAACGCGCTCGGTGTCGTCGTGCTCTACAAAGAATTCTATTCCCTTCTCCGTGCCTCCACCGTCGCACCCAAGTTCGCCGTCGTGTCTTCGGGTGCGGGATCTATCGAATTAGCTTTCCAATACAATATGCCTATTGGAGTCTACGGCGCGTCCAAGGCGGCGGCCAACTATGTGGCTGTCATGATCCATCTGGAGAACAAAGACACTGGTTTGATCGCTTTTCCTCTGCATCCAGGCTAGTCTCTTCTCATACGGGTTTGCGCGTTATCCCCATCCCAAAGGGGGGGGGGGGGGTTAAATATTCTGTATGTCTATTTTGAAACACGCGACTGACTTGCATGGGGAGCTTGCTCTCATTCCTATAACAGGGATGGTCTCATCCGACATGGGTGCCGCTGGAATCAAGAAGTTGTTTCCCGACGGCCAAGAGAACACTCTCACTTCGAGATCTATTACTCCTGATGAGAGTGCCGCCTATGTCATCAAGCTTGTCAAGGAGGCCACCAGAGAGACTCACGGAGGAAAACTCTTGAACTATGATGGGACCGTCTTGCCTTGGTAAATAGAGATACAAGATACATGAGAGGTTCTGTAAGAGTTCTAAAGATGCGCATAATCATCTTATGACATGCTACCTTGTATAAAGCCTCGATATATCCATGCTGCTCGAGAGATACCTATCGAAAGACGATTCACATTCAATACAGCCAGAGAGAACACAGAGTACAGATAAGATAACCAAATTTTTGTTAGGGTTATTTGGTATCACATACAATCTTGGCCGCACGCGACCAGGAGACATGAGTTCTGTGCGGCTTCTGACCAGCGGGATTGTCAACCGACCTTGTCTGTAGAGATCTAAAAGTTGTTTCTTCTCCTCGACAGCAATCTACTGTTACTTGACAGAAGCACTCGCACATACCCATACATGTATACCTTAGCCAACTATGTTCGCCTTTCTGCTTGTATGAGGTTAGAGTCTGATCGGACGCTAGGAATCCAATTTTATTACGTAATTATCTTTCGAGTCAAACGGGCCCTGAACAACACCAGTTAGCACAGACAGATTTTCTGAATGAGGATTCTGGTTTTTTTTCTCTTTCTTCGAACTAATCCGTCGGCTCAAGTCTTCTTTCTGGTACGTGTGGCATGTTGATATGAATGACAGAGTGGCAGAAAGAAACAGAACTGTCAAACGGTTTCTTGTCTTTTGACAGTACACACGTTTACTGACTTTTTTTTCTTTCTCAATTTTCTTTTTGGGGGGTGCCAATCGAACTGGTCTTTTTTCTTTTCTTTAGCCAAAATGCCTTTCGTCAAGCTTGTCAAGAACGACGCCTACTTCTCCCGGTACCAGGTTAAGTACCGAAGACGTCGTGAGGGAAAGACTGACTGTAAGCTTCTTCTCTTCAAACAAAAAAAAATACGAAAAAAATACGATCGAACTCAAAACTTTTGGCCGAGGTTCTTACTGACTGCTATTTCTTTCTTCTCGTTTCTCCCAATCTCAGACTACGCCCGAAAGAGACTCGTGGCTCAGGCTAAGAACAAGTACAACGCTCCCAAGTACAGACTTGTGGTCCGATTCACCAACAAGGAGATCATCGTCCAGGTTGTCTACGCCAAGCTCCAGGGAGATTTCGTCTTTGCCCACGCCCGATCCCACGAGCTCCCCGCTTTCGGAATCAAGCACGGATTGACCAACTGGACCGCTGGTGAGATTTCCCCTCATTCACATGTCCTCTCTTTATTGTGCCCTTCGCTTACTCTGAACTTCCCCCCCCCCTAGCCTACGCTACCGGTCTCCTTTGCGCCCGACGAGCTCTTATCAAGCTCGGTCTTGCCGACAAGTACGAGGGTGTTCCCGAGCCTGATGGTTCGCTCGTTCTTACCGAGAAGCTCGACGAGGAGGATGCCCCCAGGCCCTTCAAGTGTTTCTTGGATGTCGGTCTCCGACGAACTTCCACCGGTAACCGAGTGTTCGGTGCCATGAAGGGAGCCTCTGACGGAGGTATCTTCATCCCCCACTCTGAGAACCGATTCCCCGGATTCGATCCCGAGTCCAAGGAGCTCGATGCCGAGGTCCTCCACAAGTACATCTACGGTGGACACGTCGCCGAGTACATGGAGTCCCTCGAGGAGGAGGATGACGAGCGATTCAAGAAGCAGTTCGCCACTTACCTTGCCGACGACATTGGATCCGAGGACATCGAGGAGATCTACGCCAACGCCTACGCCGCCATCCGAGAGGACCCTGTTTTCAAGCCCACCGAGAAGTCCAAGGACTGGAAGGCTGAGTCCAAGAAGTACGCCGTCGCCCGATTGACTTACGACGAGCGAAAGGAGAAGATCGACCAAAAGATCAAGTTCTGGAACGATGCCCGAGCCAACGGTGCCCAGGACGAGGAGTCTGTCGAGGGATCCGACGAGGAGTAAACTTACTCAATCGCCGCTTTTCACTACTACTTTTCACCTTGATCATGTCTTTCATGACTTTTTTTTGTGCCCCCGCATACATCCTTTCTTTCTCTTTGCTACGGCTCGTGCACA
Organism: Phaffia australis; assembly: GCA_014825575.1. NCBI lineage: Eukaryota > Fungi > Basidiomycota > Tremellomycetes > Cystofilobasidiales > Mrakiaceae > Phaffia > Phaffia australis. Next base: position 9,056 of record MVAH01000074.1, on the reverse strand, counting down.
TACGCAAACTCAAACTCAGATGACACATTGCATACATTTAAACTGCCTCGCAGCAGAGAGAACAAGAGGCTTGTGTTAACGCGAGCACTGTCCAAGACGAAGCAAGGAAAGAAAGTCTCTCCAAAAACCAATTGACGCAGGCGATGTTGGGCGTATACATGTTTTCGTCTTACCTTGTCAGACAAGTTCAGACGGACCAAAGATGAAGGTCGCAAGGCCGACACAGTCGTCTAGATTGTCGTGTCTGGCCAGACGGATGTGCATGTCTTTCTTGAGTCCTGTCGGACTAGCGATATCATGATACGCAAACAGTTCGATACAGCTGGTCAAGATACAGATCTCACAGATAAGGACGAACACGCTCTTCATGACATGATCCACGATCATCGGGTGGTTGTTAGCTGCAAGACTGAGAACTCGGAAACAGGACATCGCATAGGCATACTCGTATAGAAAGAGAGAAGGGAGCGGCTTTGAGAGGATTCCTTATCTGTTTGGAAAACGAGGAAGCATTAGTCCATCCTCATGACGCTCCAGATAAGGACATCCGCCACTTGCTTGTACTGGCACAGTCAATTATATAAAGAAACCCGGTTGCGAATCTGAAGGATTCGTGTTTAAAGATCGAGTCTTGTTAGTTTAATCAATCAGATCTGTGAATTATATCATCTAGTTTAGCTGGCTTGTTTCTCTGAAGAAGCAGTAAAGTGTCTGGCTCTTCAGTGATTAGTGAAGCAATGGATTGTTGCAAGACTTTCACTGTTTGTCTGTCTATCCTATCAGCGATTCTTTCTTGTACCGCAGACGAGCGACGACAGAGAATTTGGTGACGCTGACGCTTCTTCCGTTTAAACTGTCAACTTTCCAATCCTTCGTTCTCTCTGCTGTAACTTCTTCATCCCGGTTTCTCAGTCAACCTTCTTCACACATATTTCTTTTCCTTGTCCAGAAAGGGGGTTCAATGTGAATTCTCGTTTTGTTTTGAAAAGCCATGCATGTGCACTTCAGCATCAACTGCAATCCCAGCCCCAACCCCATCAGGATTTATCGAAGTCGTCTGTTGAATAGAAAGAGAGAAACGACAGGGCAAGAAGGAATATGTTGGGAGTATGACCAGAGGATAGAAAACGAGGGATGTCGAGAGTTGTAGATTGGGGTTTAAGAAGCAAGGAAATACGAGGAGATATGCCGTAGGTTGTGGATTCAGGTAAGCGAGAGATATCGAGAGGAGAAAGGGGAGAAAAAAGAACAAAGAAAACGGAGCCTGGTCAGTTTCTCTGTTCATGGCCGAGCACAGGAACTAAAAGCGAGAAACACAAGATGCAAAGATGAGAACTGACCGGGCCTCTCGCTCAGACTCGAGGAGAGCAAGGATGTCGTCCTCTCGGACGGGTCCCTTAACGTTTCGGATGATGGATCGCGAAACATCGTCGAGGAACTCAACTCGGACCTGGGTGACTCCTCCTCGGGATCCGGTTCGGCCAAGGACCTTGATGACTCGGGCGAGCTTAACGGGCTGCTTGGAAGATTGAGTATCCTGTTTATATGAAGCAATTTTTTTTTCGTGTGTTCGTACAAAGGCATGGGAGAAAAAAAACCAGGACAATACATCCAGCGTCGAGAAGAACAAAGAGAAGTAGTGAATTATTGACCAAACAAAAAACACGAAAAACAATCAGGTTTTTCCAAACACACAAACAGAAAGAGTATGACTTGGTCAGCATGTATATCATCAATAGAGAAAGACCATGGTATCCAACGACCAGATAACCAGAGAAAAAAAGACATGACTAGACGGACCATGTTGGCGAAGTTAGCTGATGGGGAGAAAGTTAAACTTGGGGGCGGGATTAGCAAAAAGAGCAGAAGAAGTTTGAGAGGCCAGTCGAGATTTTCTCCGGGGAAGGTAGTAACTAACCTTCTAGAGAAAAAGTTTGTAGTCTACACTAGAAAACGTCTGTAGTTTTCGTAGTGAACACTACAAAACGTTCGGCGATCTCTCCACACGGCAGAGTCCCCAGCTGACTTTTCTTAAAGGTCAGGTCAGATACTTTAGATGAATGATTTATACTTAACATAACCTCCGACTTAAGGGTCTGCCCTGGCCCTGCCCCCTTGGCTGCCCTGGTCCCTGAGCGCGTTTAGCCCCGTCTGGCCGCCCAAGTTAGGAAAAATCCGTCGCTCTTTTTCCTCTTCCCTTCAAGACCATCCTCAAGACAGTCAAAGTGAATAGAACCCTTTCTTTTAAGCTCACCCTTCGCTTCAACAAACACACATCCCAAGGAATTATCCCGACAACGACAAATCGTATCTATCCCGTCTTCATATCTTAAATCATGTCTCAGCAGTGACGTGAAAAAGAGGAGAAAAGAGGGGGCAGGAAAAAATGATTACTCTGCCTCGGTTGTTTCGTCGTATGGAGAAAATTTAAATGCAATCGGACGACCCTCCATTCGATCGACTTTGGTGTGGAACCCAATACTATCGGGAGGGTCGGGTCGTTAGTATAGACGGAGAGGAGAAGGGAGAAAGGAAAAAAAAAGTCCCTTGTCTTGTTCTCTTTTGCCTTCTTGGTCAGGTGAACCAAAAGGAGTGGCAACACACAGAAAGAGAAACTTGATATCCTTCTGTGTACGATCAGAGCCGAGCAGTACGAACATGGTGGAAGCAGAAACCCTCGTCGATGTCATACACGAACGCATCTTACATTAGCCCACCTATACACCCATACACAACACTGTCAGCTCGATTATGTCCGGAATTCCCCACTGACATAACTGCTTTCCCTATTTCTTTTCTAGATGGCCAAGCTCTCCGATCTTCGCATCCAGAAGCGACTCGCTGCCTCCGTGGCCGGCGTCGGTAAGAGGAAGAGTGAGTTCCCGTTCTTTGGCCTGATTCCTTCCTCGCAGCAGATCATGTTCTTAAACATTGCTATCTTCTCGCCTTCCCACTCCGTTTTCAGTCTGGCTTGATCCCCAGGAGGCCGCCGAGATCTCCACCGCCAACTCCCGAAAGGGAGTTGCGAAGCTCATCAAGGATGGACACATGTGAGAATTGAGAGACCAGACTTCATGTTCGATCGGATTGGAAGAGGAACATTTTTTTCTGAAGGTACCCTCGCTTTGTTTTCCTATTTGCAGCATTGTTAAGCCCACCGTTATCCACTCCCGAGCTCGAACTCGTGATCTCCTCGCCTCCAAGCGAAAGGGACGACACACCGGAACCGGTAAGAGAAAGGGAACGGCTGATGCCCGATTCCCCACCAAGGTTCAGTGGATGAGGCGAATGCGAGTCCTCCGACGACTCCTCAAGAAGTACAGAGACGCCGGAAAGATCGACAAGCACCTCTACCACTCTCTTTACCTCAAGTCCAAGGGTAACGTCTTCAAGAACAAGCGAGTTCTTATGGAGTTCATCCACAAGGCTAAGGCTGAGAAGCTCCGAACCAAGACGTGCGTGCTTTCTTTCAAACATGTCACCAATCATTCTTTTCGTTTTTTCACTCAGCTCACCTTTATTGCTTTTCGATATCTTAGTCTTGGAGACCAGATGGAGGCCCGACGAGCCCGAAACAAGGCTCTTCGAGAGAGGAAGCTTCAGCGACTTACCGAGAAGCGATCCGGTATCCACGCCGTCGAGGTCGAGGCCGCCCAGGAGTAAACTTCTTTCTGAAGCTTGCGTTCTGTCTTTCGGTCTTTGTCTCTCTGGAGCGGTTATGTTATGGCTTTCGTGTAATGCGTAATGTGCCTGTGGTGTAAGCAAGAAAAGTGACAACAAGATCGAGTGTGTGCTAACGAGAGAAATAAGCGTATGCTGACTAGACCTTAGGGAGGTGTGCTTGCCGATGAAACAACAGGCCCACACTAACCGCATGATCCTTCCTCTTCTCCCACTATTACACGCTAATTCTTTCGTCCGTATGCCCTAGCACCTGAAGGGAACTGACTGTATTATTTTATTGGTTACTACCATCTGAAACGATAGTCATAGAAGAATCTTTAAACCCTACTTTGCCGAACACGAAAAGAAAGGTTTCTAACGGATTCTTGTTGATCGCTCCAAGGATGCAGCCTAGTAGATTATAACGTGCGTTTCATACTTATCCCGTTTTCTTCTTCTTTGGTTTCATCGCTCGAGAATAAGAATGCAGTCGCAGCTAAGGGTACTCGAACTATAGATATGACTTCCTCCAAGACATCCGTCGCTTGTCAACTGTCGCCGTCACCACTACTGTCACTGCTTGTCCGAAATGAATGGAGCGTTGATAGCAAGGGAAGAAGGTGAGGCTGAGATTTTACTGATCGGCAAGATTTTTTCCTGCGCGCAGTCATTAATAATTAAATTATTGTCCTCCGACTTCTTTTGTTCTCTCCGTCAATCCTTTTGTCTGATAGCAGGATAGGAAAGAACTACCTGCATGGGTGACGGATGCTTAAGCGTGCTCTGATGTAGATATAGGATACTCCTTCATATATACACAGGAGATGGTGCATCCATTTAAGTTCACTTACTATCGGTGATTTTAAAAAGATCAGAAAAGCGGATCCGAAACGGAGCTTCTCTCCTCACATCATTGTTCTCGCCTTCCAGGGTTTGCTTCACTTTCTCCTTTATGTTCTCTCATTGTTGGTTCTTTAAAAGCAAGAGGTCGAGCCGGTTAACTTTTGTTCTCCCTCTTCCTTTTCCCTCTTCTTCAACTCTCTTCATCCGCTTTCCTCTTCACGTACACATATGTCTCCTTTACCTGTATCAGTCGTTCTACCAGACGGCTTGTTCGCAAAACGGCAAGAGGCTTGCGCTCTGTCCTGCTTGGCGACCGTATCAGCCGGTTCATGTACCGCCCAAGATGCAAGTTGTCTCTGCCCGAGTTACACATGGGGAACCGGAATTCTCGTATGTCCATAGTCTTCCTTTTCTGTCGATCGCATGGTCCCGCCGACAGAAACCGGGATTTTGAATCAGCCCTCGAATTCGATTTCTAAGAAAGAACCCTTTTTCGTTTGTTGGTTTCCGGTCGATTTCACGATCGAATAGAATTGTGTGCAAGCCACTTGTGAGAGTGAAGATGTGTTGCATTCAGCGTATGAAGAACTTCTCACATACTGTCTCCTCTCGGTGAGCTTGATTCTCTCTCCCCAAAGTTGTATGGGTCTTTGCGCAGACATGCACTGATGCAGTGAATCTTTAGGACGTCACGTTCACTCTTCCCGAGCCATCCTTCACCCGAGCATCAGTCGATTCAGTCACTGCGTCTGCTTCCATCACTGCTTCTGCTTCCGTAGCTGTCGCTGTCTCTGCTTCTCTTGCTGCCTCTGGCTCCGCGAATGTCGTGACTACGACGGCTATTTCAAGTACGCCAACCGCAAGCGGCAATGTCGTCACTGCCACCAGTACATCTACTGCTCATGCTGAACCTGTGAACGTGAGCGGTATCGTGAGTATCACGTTCACTTCCTTCTGATCTATTCCATTGCGTGCGGAATGCACAACATGATGCTCCGCTGTCGATCCTTGCTTATACTCCCTTCTTTCTTCTTAACCACTGGGCGCAACAGATGGCGGGATTGTGCTCCTTGTTCTTCGCGATGGCTCTCGTCTTTGGATATATCGGTGTCCGTGAGAAGCTCCGACAGGAGAGACAACACGGCAATTTCCGGCCGAGAGGCAACTGGCCTCGAGATCAAGATTCGCTTGAGAAGGAAGAAGGAGGAGGAGGGTCATCTCCCAGTAGCTCGAAGAACCGAACTGTCTCCTCGGGTGATTCATCCCAGCGAGCTCAACAATCAGATATGCGCTCTACCGGCGGGGTCTCGACCTTTGCTTCTAGTCTCGGACCAGAAGAGGTTTACCCCGACTTGGATCTCGAGACAGAGGAACGCAGAGAGAAGCGTACGTTTATCTTCTTTTCCTTCCTCTTTCGTCGTCTCCGGCTTATCTGACCTTTTTGTATGCGTGCTTTCTCGTCTTGTTTTTTTTTTTTTTTTTACTTTAATCTCACTCTCAGTCCGCCAAGTTCGGTTGGAACGAGCGGACGCAGCGGATCTGATTCGTCGAGAAAACATGCTTCATATCTTTACGCCTGTTCCTTCGCTAGATAACGCTTCTCCGACATCGACGACCTCGTCCGCCTCGGTTGCGTCTCCTGATTTATATCGATTGTCCGTCGACCAAGGCGGCGATAGTAAGAACTTCTCCCAGGCTTTCAACGCGTTCGACGAGAAGGACGAAGACGAAGACGAAGACCAATATCGACTTCGATTTCAAGGACAGAGCGAGGACGATGCGGAAGCGCAATACGTGGACATGCCCTCTGCGAGGGACTCGACCGTCCTAGATCCGTACACACCAACCAGCGTCCAATCGAACGAAGCCGAGGACGGTATAGAGGACGATCCGAGAACCTCAGGGAGAAGCCCTTGGTTGACGGACAGATCACCATCAACGGTCGATTGGCGACAACAACAACAGCAGCAGCAGCAGCAGCAGCAGCAGCAGTAGTAGTATCAGTAGGTTTAGTAATTTTAGTAATTTTAGTAGTATCATCTGTCGTCGGGCGAATATTGTCCAAATTTAAGTAGAGGATTGTTCAAATCAATTGGAGGATGAGCGCAAACAACGTTAAATAGATCATCTTCCCGTTTCTTTTTCTTGTCATATATTCGTCCGCCTTTGATTTTCTCTTTCTGGTTTCGGTCCACTCATCAATCCTTGTCCATCGTTTGTTGTACATACCATCATCGTAGATATATACGTGTTCTCAGAACGGGCTTCGCCCGAGTGATTGTTCTCCCGCCTCCATCTTGTCCTGGTTCATCATAAGTTATCGTCTATATACAGTGTATATGTCTTTTTTTTTCTTTCCGTTTTCTTGGGTCTTTACCGGGTTTCGTTTGTTATTTTCCTTTCTTCTTCTATGGTTTCTCTCTAGGGCTTCGTTTCTGCTCTTGCTTCTTCTTTCGTTCTTATGCCTGCTTCCACCTTTACCTGTACTCGATATAGATCTGGTTATCTAACAGTGGAGCTTGTACGGCCATAGACTAAAATCTCAAGGACGAAGAAAAAGAAGAAAAAGATTTTCTTCGATAAGAATGTGTTTAAATCAACCAGATTTTCAAACCCATCTCTCAGAAATAGAGTATCAAAGAGGAGTAAACAAAGGGTTTTTATTCGAAGATGGGAGCCGTTGGACGACAAAAGGATTATACAATTTGAGAGAGACAAAAAAAAAAAAGAACAAAAGGCGGAGAAGGGCAAGGGAGGGGAAGCGGTGATAGGGAATAAGAGAAAGGATGAAGATGGAGACAAAGAGATTCGAAATGTAAAAAGAACGAGAAGGACCGAGAAAGATACGAAAGATAAAGATCATAAACTATAACACGTTTACGAGGTCATGTAAGTGGTAGGGTCAATGTTCTCAGGAAGCTCCTCAACCTTAACCTCGAATCGAGACTGAATGGCCTTCAAGATCTCCTGATCCTCATCGCTCGTGATAAAGGTGATAGCCAATCCTCGGGTACCGAATCGTCCGGCACGTCCGACTCGGTGGAGGTAAGAGTCCGCATCTCCAGTCATGTCGTAGTTGATGACGACGTTCACTCGCTCGATATCTGATGAGAAAAATCAGAACCAGAGAAAGAGACGTCTCAATGACTATGCTCTAAGAATGGCGAACCAGGTGAATAGAAAACTGCACTGACCAATACCTCGACCGAAAATGTCGGTGGCAACCAAGATTCGCTTCTCGAAAGCCTTGAACTGTCGGTATCGCTCGATTCTAAGAGACAAACGAGCTGGGTAAGGATATGGCTCCAAAAAGAAAGTCTAGCACAAAAGACGCTCGATTAGATCGAGCGCGGACATGCACTCACCGCTGGTCCTGGCTCATTCCAGAGTGGATGCAGATAGAAGGGAAACTGCAGTCCTGCAAAAGCTTGTCCAACTGGTTGGCTCGAGCGACGGACTTGACAAAGATACAGACCTGATGAGAGATAGGTTCCAATGGTTTCATCAGTATCATGACAGAGTGCGTCGACAAGAGACATAAGATGCGTTCGTAGACGAACCTGGTTGAACTCAAGCGAATCGAGCAAGTCGTTGAGCTTTCGGTTCTTCTCCTTCTCCTCAAGCTTAACGTAGTACTGCTGAAGACCGTGGAGGGTGAGCTTGGTCTCATCATCAACGTAGATCTCCAACGGCTGTGTAAGCAAAAGCAAGAAGGCAAGAGTTTGTGTCAGTCAAGGAGAGAGAGGAGGAAAGAAAAAGAGAGAAATGGCTATACTGACCGACTGCATGAATCGCTTGCAAGTAGATCGGATCTCCTTGCTGAGAGTAGCGGAGAACATCATAACCTGTGTTAGAGAGAGAGAGAGAGAGATGAGTAGTGATTAAAAATTAGGTCTCGCGAGTTTGGATATGAGCATACCTGCTTGTGGTGAGGGGTCATTCGGAAGATCTCCTGAACATCACGTCGCATATCTACATATCGGACAAGGATCCATCAGTACTATGATCGAAGCATCTTCCCTGGAAAGGCAAAAGACAGACATACCAAGAGACTCGAGAAGCTTGTCACACTCGTCCAAGACAAAGTGCTTGACGGTGGCTCCGTTGAGGGCCTTATCTCGGACAAGAGCGTTCAACCGACCGGGAGTTCCGACAACAATGTGAGGGCACTTGTCCTTGGACTTGAGCAAGTCCACATCGTTCTTCTGCTGGGTTCCGCCGTAGAAGACAGAGGTTCGGAGTTCAGGCATGAACTTTGTGAATCGGGCGTATTCGTTCTTGATCTGGTAAGCCAACTCTCGGGTGTGGCATAGAACGATGACAGAGACCTCTCCGTCTACAGGCTCGATCTGCTGAAGGGTCGCGAGGACGAAGACGGCAGTCTTTCCCATACCAGACTTGGCCTGGCAGAGAACATCCATTCCAAGGATGGATTGAGGAACACACTCCTGTTGAACTGGATGGATAAAACAAGCGAGACACAAAAGAGGAACGACACAGGAGAAAAGAGAGAGAGAGAGGAAAAAAAAAAAAAAAAAAAGGGGGGGGGG
>MVAH01000073.1:0-77374 GCA_014825575.1 Phaffia australis | reverse complement strand
CGGCCAAGGAGAGAAGAACGAGAGCGAGTCCGGCCGATAGCCAGGGATGATGTTTGGTCGCTTCAATCACACTGAAAGACAGATCAATCATAATTCTTATGCTTGAGAAGAGGTAAGAAGACATGATGAAAAACGTATATCGATCTTCTGTTGATGCAGTTAACGATCTGAATTGTCATTCTTATCAGTGCGGTCGTGCATCATCTGCTGATCAGCTTCGATCTGATCGTGAATATTCCATGCACGCATAGAATCCAACAGATGGAAGGACATTGTGCTATCATGTTGTCCTGAGAGTATGGGATTCAAGCAACACAGTTTCCTCATACTCGTTGTCTCTCCTCCGAAATCTCGTTGATCTGTCGGAGGAAGATGATGGATGGTTTTGAAACATGCCCGATTGGTGACGTATCAACTCTTTCAACTTGTACATCACGTGATCATCGCATCGCTTCCTGCTATCTATCATTCTTTCTTTCAGATGTCTTCTACCTCTACAACAGACTATTGAAGGCGAAGACCAACAACAAATAGATCATCCATCATGCTTCCGTTCAGACTCTTCGCTCAGACTGGAGCATATCTGGTCAACTCAGCTCGACATAAAGTCTTTGTTACTCCTAGCCTCTATGTTCCTTCTTTACGTAGCTCTCTCGGTCATCGAATGTTTAACAAGGCTGTTGATCAAGGGGACATGTCGGATGCGGCGTGGGAGCTAAAACGGATTGACGACAAGAAAGAAAAAGCAGCTAGGCAGGAGGCAACAGTCAAGTTGTTCGAAGAAGATGAGCTATCACCAGAGGAGATTGTCAGATACCTTAGGTTCGCTCAGATTTCATTTGTTACAATCTCTGAAGAGATTCGCTCCGGGTTGACTGACATGCTCGATATGTGTTCGTATCATACTCATTTAGGTCAGAAAGGAAGTTGTCCATAGCCACCGTCAGGTCAGTTGTTTGTCTCTATTAGGAAGAAAGACCAGCAAGGAAACAGAAGACAGCGCGCTTTCTGTCTTGCTCTTGACTCTGAGGCAGTTATGTTTCTGAACCCGCTCTTCCATATTATCTTTTTATCTCTTCACTACATCCGCTGGATTGGAAACTTTTATCTATCCAGGAAATATCTCATACAACATGCGATGGCGAACCGAGAGTTCTATCATCTTCTTGAAGATCCTGAAGTATGGTGAGAGCTACCCTGCATTAATAAATCCCTGAACAGATCTCTCATTCAGTTCGTATACTGATGTTCTAGGTTTGGTTTCGTATGGTGCTCTGCAGGGAGCGATTCTCAGGTGCCAAGGGTGCTTATCGTGAGCATTGCTTATTTTGATTCATATCATATACATCGGTAAATGAACATGAAATCGGAGAAAGTGACCAACTCAACACTGTATCTATATATACCTCTTATGATCAGAGACAACTCCGAATATCAATGTAGCGATATCACTTCACAAGAGGTTTGAGCAGATGGACATTGGTACGTTCCTATATTCAACCTCTGTAACTTCTGTCGTCACAGATTTCTCATCCTATCGCTCCTTGTCATCTCTTCTTAACTCCACGTATATAGATCGAGAAAATCACTTAGTGAAGAGATATTCTAACAAAGGAGGAGGAATTCGACCGTACTCTGCCGGATACAAGAAGGTACAATCTCCCTCTTCTTGAACGCATTCACAACGATTTCATCTAGCCATACATTCGTGCCCGAATAACCAATCAATCTGACACATGACTTTACCCTCTTTTGAATCGGAAATTTATAGTACAAATACCCTTGGAACGGATATAAACGGAGGACATGAACAAGCTCAGAGGTTTGCTAACTCGTATGACCCGTCGTTTAACAACTTAGCCGTCTGTAGATCGACGCAATCTGCACCAAGATAATATTCAAAAACAGACAACCCCTTCTTCGAATGTATATCAAGCCAATATTCAGTGACAACCAAGACTGTTCTCTGCTCATTTTGCTATATTCAAACATCTTAGCACTGACTTAAGCCAACATACAGAAAGCGGGATGAGGCATTTAATTTTTAAATACAAGCAATTTGAAGTAGACAGAAAGAATCAACAATGTTAGGCGTAGTAGGATGTTCCAGATAAAATCGACGTCAACGCCGATATCTGATCGTCTGTAAACCGCTTTTTATCCTCCGCTTCCCACTTCATAAGAGGAACCACACAACGAAAGGGTCAAAAACATAGATCTATGATATGAAGGTATAAGAAAAACAAATGAAACGTACAGTGTCTTGGTGACTGGCTTTGAAAGAAGAGGCGACCTTAAGGACAGTTGTTTTGATGGGGATTGGATCAGTAGCGTGCTTTGTTGAGATTGAGCGGTAAGTAAAAGGTAAGTATGCTTGTACTCGTTGTTTGCAGACATAATTGCATCACCTACAGGAGCTAGAGATTCAGCAATCAGATCAGGGATGTACGAAGGCACAGAGTATGGAAAGGCTTCAACAATTGCACCAATTCCTAAGATGGCTGAGTGCATGATTGTCAGCGAGTTGACATAGGAAGGATCGACTTCTCCGTTAGGAAGTCGTCGTTTGGGAATTTGAGTTTCTCGGATAGTCTTTTGGAACTTGACCTGAAGTCGTCAATGGGAGGGAGCATCAGCCTACATTTGACTAGTTATAAAGAGAGGAAAGCTATTCTTACCTTCAGATGCACAATACTCTCTCGTCGCGCTGATCGAAGTAACGATGTAAAAAAGTAAGGCATAACCTCTAAATTCACAATAAACCATAAAACTTGACGTACAACATCTCAACACCGAAGAGAGCACGGAAGCAGCAACCTCACGGACATCCAAATTTTCGTCTACCAAGCACTCAGTCAAAACCTATTGCAAAGCAGAGAGTTAGATACGTTCACATTCGTAAGTCGATCGTAGTGAAGTCGCTCACGTCCATAATGGAAACAGCAGTAGTTTCCCGGACAATTGGCAAACCTCGGAAATAAACAGTTGCAAGGACCCTATTACGTGGAGAAGAATGAAAAAGAGACAGATCGATAAGATAATAAAAACTCAAAAATTTGATGAAACTGATGATGTAGCTTACGGCAAAACATGCAATCGGATATGCCAAGACTAGCAATGGTTCGTATGACGTAACAAGCAGAAGTCGAGATACATACATATACCTGAGTCAATGGCATGATCGATACTGAGATCAATAAACATGAACTTACTTTATGACTTCGCAAAGTTTTCAAGAGGACGAAGAGAAGTGGCTCAACAGTATTGAGTGGGGCTGACATTCCATCACAACCATGTAGGTTAGTACAATCACAATACAGATGATATGAAAAGACTGCAAGTAATCATTAGTAAAAGAACTCACGAGATACACCAGCGATGAGCGCAAGAACTCCTGCGGACGACTTCTGCAGTTCCATTGAGTCTTTCAACTCTCGCATCTAGTTTGACAAAGGGTCTCAAAACCATATTTACATGTGAAGGAGAAGCTAGTACGAGGTACAGACCTGAAAGATTTCTGGAAGGAGAGGGAGCACAGCCGTAAAGGTAGCAGCTGCATTGACATCAATCAAACCTCGCTTCAAGCTAAGGTAGGAATAGAATTCTGGTCATCAGACCAGTATTCGACAAGAGATATAAGCGAAATAAACAAAAACCATAGATTTCTTACTAGCGTAGCAGGGATAAAGAAGTCTTATCGTATTCCGAAGAAGATCCCAGTGGCTGTTACAGATTCAAGACAAGGAGCTTCCAGTCAGTGTACGCCATAGAAATCGACAGACAAGGTTAGCTCACTCCTGATGGTCTGATCTCCCTCCAGGCATTCAGACGCGGGACATAGCTTTGAATATGCTTTGCGTCAGTCGATCGATGCAGATTTAAGGGATCTGAGAGGGGGTTCTTGCACTCCTCAACAAACTTCAAAGGTTCAGGAGTGCACACTCGCCACTTTAACGGGTTGTGTATCAAAAATCGACAACCAAGATCAGTGTGATGATTGGTGTAAAGAGAATGAAGAATTCCTCTCACCCTCAATTTTTCTAATCGATGCAGGTTGTCGGCAAGGAGCTCTCGGATCTGTCGAAGGAGGATTGAATGAGTCACAACAACGAGATAGACAAGAATACGAAAGGGGTTGATTCAAACTATTGACCTCGGCAAAATCGTTCCCAAGGGCTCCGAAATATTCATCGACAAATTCGCCCGACCAAGCATCGAATCTCCACGACAAGCATCGCATTAGACAGTTAACGAAATTGAGAGATTTCGTGACTTGAATTTAAAAGAATTCAAAAGGAGAGACATGAGTTATAGTTTCAAGTTTGGAATTCCTCAAGATACACTCACTTTCGAAAGCAAATCCGGCTGAATAATCTAGAGATTTAGCCTTCTGAATAACAAAATCAATCATAGGCTGTACTCGACGAGGATCTCGTTTGAAGAAGTTGAACCTATGATAAAACGGCCATCTTTGTCAGACCTTCTACGTTAGGCCCATAAATGAAGAACAAAGACTTACTCAAAAAACATGGTCCAGCTAGATAGAGGGAATAACGAAGTCAGTATCATCAGCAAAGAACGAGTTGACTTAGATGGCAAATGGATAATCACCAGCTTAGAGTATCTGGCTTTATCTTCATGAAGATAACAGGCAACGCCCTAACAGAAGAAATCATAGAAGATAATCAGCAGAGAACGATAATTTTAAGGCAAGGAGACATGTCGGGAAAGGTTCGATAGGATACCTACTTAGAAGTCCAATCCCAAAATTGTTTTCTAGGCTGCGTTGGCCAATGTTTTGAACCTCTGACAAAACCCGAGATAACCTCTGCAAGGGCACGTTGATGATGTCTATCAGGGGCAGGCTCGGCAAGGATTTTATCCAGCTCAACCTGGACCATAGCAAACGGCTACAAGGAATAGAGATCATTATTAGACAATTCGGTAGTATACAGGGCGGTCTTGACCGAAACTTACTCTATCAATGTAAATCTGAGACAATGACTTCAGAAAGTTGATGCTGTCTCCACTGAGATACTTTCGGCTATCTTCTTGCGAGTATCGTGCCACCAGCTGTTTCAAACTGGCTGTTTAGCTTGTTTTTGCGGCGTTCATCAGAACTTCGATGGCAGACTGACCTTCGACCACCATGATGAATCCTCAACAAAGGACGAGATAGCTGCAATAGCCTCTGCAGAGGTAGGATCCCATTGGAAAGGTGATTCATCCCCAGCCTGAACATAATAGGTCAAGACCTTGTCGAATGCAAGCCAGCCAGACGTGGGTTTGTCTTGAAGGAGGGTCGTCGTGTCATGAAGCGCAATGGGCACTCTGAACTCGGAAAGATATCGAGAGCTGAAGTCTTTTGAACTGGAATCAATAGGCACCGTGCGCCGAAGTGGATTGACAGGCCGATCGATAAGAAGTTGTTCTGGCGATGCTTTACAGAAAGTACGGAGTTTGATAAAATGCAGGATTTTGGTCATAGACCTGATTAATAAAGAAGATGGATTGAGATTAGTTGGCATACTTTCATGTGATTTCAGAAACGAGAAGTATTTTAGACACACAATTGTGCATAGTGCCTTAACTGTGGAAGATCGTCGACCAGGCAACTCATGAAGAACGATGCAATTTTAGGATTGACTGGTCGGTCTCGTCGGACAAGAGCACGAAGATATCGACATGCGTAGGTCTGATACCTCCAATGAGTGGTTGGACTATGATTCAAATTGGTTAGACGAACGGTCAAATATCACCATAATAAGAGGCAACACTAACTTCTCAGCAAACTCAAGTAAGTCCGACATCAATTTGTCGAGCTGAGCATCTCGGGTATCAATCCGAGCCTGAACCAGCTTCTGTAACCTCAAGTTGACGGTAGGCCCCATTTCAGTACCCGCACTGAGAGCGTCAAGGACCTTGTCTACTTCTGGATTGGACAATCTGCTTCGGAGGCTCGAAGGCTCGGCCGTTCTGACAATAGTGTCTTCGGTAATTTTTGCGACCAAGCTTTGGATAGATGGCTATGAAAATTACATGTAAGTATTTAGCCAGACTCAAGTTAAGTTATGGTGATGAACAAACTTTCTCTTGTTCTTGTGTCTGCATGACACGGAGAACATATTGAGGGAAAATACCAGGGTCAAGAATACCGAACGAGGCTATTACATACAATACAAATGGATAAGGATTATGCTTCAACACATCGTTTGGCCAACAACCCTGAAGGGAAAAGGTATTTACCAAAAGATTTTGAGCCTAAGACCAGTTAAGAAGAACGATCACGATCAGCATAGCTCTGATTGGATATTGTGATACATCAGCTAAAGGTTTAGAACAGACCGATGATGTATAGAGCGCCCTTCATCTGATCGGGATCCACACCCTTCAGTAAGGAATCCAACAATCGAGGATAGGCCAAGGTCTTGGTACCGTCGTATGCCTTAGCGTGAACAACATCATGGAAAGTTAGATTTGAATTAGTATTGAGGCTAGTGTCGATCATCACTCACACGAGCAACATGATCTAAAGCTCCCTGAGCGTGTTTTCGAACTTGATGGTGAGAACATCATATTTTGTCAGGATTTATCGAAGCAAAGATCAGGAGTAGATCGAGGAAGACAAACTTACGGCGAACGTAAGGAGATAGGGCAAAATCGACCAATTTCAAGATAAGCTCGTCATCTCTGGCAGACCTTTTTCGGGTCCAACCGCAAGCTCTTGATCTTGAAGCGTGATAAAGCTCGGCTCGAGCAACCCAAACACGCCGAGGCAGCAATCGTTGCTTGGAATGAAATTTGAGAGAGGTTTGTTGCAAGGCCAAGCTCTTCTTCTTGAATTCCCACATTCGATCATCAGATCCACAAGCGAGCACTGTGATCGCACAGCAATTAAATAGTGAGGTAACAAAAAGTCAATCAGACATGATTACAAGCTCAGGAGGAACAATGAATTCAACTTACTGTACGTAGAGATCATACTATACAAGAAAGGTGGAGCAAACAGATCAGCTCCATCGTTGTACTAGACGTCAGGTTTAATTAAGAATACGCGGATCAGACTCACTTGATGGTGGCAACGTTTGCGTCGGTCGAATCATCTCCAGCCTGACTTCTCAGATATGTAGTAGCTTTCACAACAAACCGACCTATATCATCCCGGAAAGAAGCAAATGCTTTGTGCTTCGGATCGGTAGGATCTGTCAAGATGAATGCAGCTTTCAAAGGAGGTGGGTCGATTTTAAATTCCTCAAGGGCGACACTGTGTTGAGATGAGTGGAAGAAAATTCTCATCTTAGAAGAGCGAAGAGGCCAAAACAGCATGTTGTCCAAGATAGCAAGAGCAGTGAAACGCACCCCTTGTCAGTAACTTCCATACCACCTTGTTTGCTAGACGGATCTTCGAGATAGTATGACTGCAACCCTTCCAGGGCGTGCCTTAGGAAGGATAAATCTCGACAATACGTTGTTGACCAGTCCTTAGTGGGAGGTCCAGCAGGAATTCCCGAGTCCAGAGATTGAACAGTTGGAACAAGCAACTCCTGGATCAGCCTCTCGGCGAACCGAAGTTCTCCTTGAGAAGGAACATGCCAATCAATTTTGCATTCACTCGATTTGTATACTTTACCTAAACACAAGAATCAGCAAGTAGCGATCAGTAATAGAAATTCCATAAGCGACACTTTTTCAAAAATAGAAACTGACCCCAATAAAGATGCGAGTTTTGCTTGAAGTCTGAAAAGGACGCATAAGAAAAATAAGATGACGTTTGTTTGACATAGCGGTATACCAGGACGCACCTTCGCTCTCCCATTCATCCTTATTGACAAACCGAGAGTCTTCGGTCCAGCAAGTTGTCATTCTAGAAAGCAATCGCATCACCATCCTCGCTGTGATACTCCAGGACCGCTCGTTCCTAGCTGTCTTAGCTGTGAATGCAAGAAGCTCGGTGAGCTTATCCTGGTGTCTCAAGACTGAAGAATCAGTGTAACTGAGCATTCCGCTCAACAAAGCCATATAAGCATGAAGAGTGATATCCCCAGATGAAGGAAGTGAAGCCGATGTTGTAGGTGTTGAGGATGCTCCGTTCTCCAGCTCAAATTGGATCTTCTTGGCGCACATGGGGAAAAATTTGTCAAACGTGAGACCAAAATCGACTTTGGCAAGAGAGCTAACGAGCTGAGCGACAACATTGACTGTGTTGGCTCGAGCTGGGTGAATTTTTTCGAAAAGCATTAACTTAGTCATTGGGTCCATCACTTTTCAACAATGACGGTAACTCACCAGTCGTGCTCGCACTACAAACGAGTACAAGTATCAATCGGACGTATCGTCAGAACGTATATATTGCAACTTTTGATAACGAGAGGATGGAAGGAAAACATACTATTCGAAGATCTGATTCAGAGCTTGAGCGAAGAGTGGTTGGCTCAAGTGAGTAAAGACTACAGAAGTACTCTTTTGAACCATTTGGTTGACTGTCTCTTCTGACTTCCCACCAGTCTTTAAGCTCTTTCCTCCTTGATCGGGCAAGTTCTCAAACAACGTTAAAACTCTAGCAATATACTCTGTTAACCATCCAGACAACCCAGCTGTTGAATACCGAAGAGCCTGATTCTCTTCAGGAATAGATAATGCAGGTGGTCTATCCGAGTCCGGGTTCACGTCTTCGATAGGAAGAGGAATAGAGTTTGCCGTTATCCAAGGGGCAGGGTTTGCATTCTCAGCAGGTTCATAGTCCGTAAGGTCAGATAAGGAGACAAATTGAACGATGTTGGCGATGAACCACGTAGTAGATATCGTCTTCATTGAATCGTTGAGATCGATACCCGGAAGACTATCATTGGTCACAACACAGGTTCGAAATGACGTGACGATGATGATGAGTATGTCTGTAACTCTGTTGAGGAAAGAACTGGCTGGGGGAAGAAAGTCACATACCAAAGCTCAAGGAGAGGCACTAAATTCTTTCCTCCAAGATAGTATAGCTCTCTAGAAACTAAAGGCTGGGCGCAAGCAGCTAGGCATGTCAACACAGATGGCGTTCGATGAGTCTAGTATGCATATTATATAGAGGTCAGAACAGAGCTATCAGGTTCTACAGACCAAACACGACTACGAAGATACAACTAACCTCTTCTAATCCAGTCAAAGACGGATAGGCTCTTTCCAACACGGACTGCAAAACCAGATCCGGCTCCAACAATGACAAGTACCTCAAGCAGGCATGACTCAAGGCCATCGCGGACTCGAACTATATGCCGAAGGACGACAAGAGTAGATGATGCAGTGTCAATATGCCTCTGAAGATCTAATACGTAGAAGGAAGTGTTCACCTTGGAAAACATGGATAGCAAAGCGACAGTTCGAAGTGATAGACAGAATTCACGCTTGATATCCTTGGTGAGTCTCCTCGACTACAAGTCAGTGCAAGAAAAGGAAAGGGTAGTCAGTTCCACATCGATTTTGTCAGTCAGTCTTCCGTTGAAAGAGAAGGGCGCACAGGAGGAGTCTTGCAGCTACTCTTTTCTTCGGCCTTCCATCTTTTCACAAAAACAGCCGACAATGCCCAGATAAAGGTAGTCAAGTTGACAACAGCGCTTCCGCCATTCTATAATATCAGTCGTGAATGTTGTGCAAAAGAATAAGCTTAAGTCCTGTAGTCACTAACACCATTGTCGCCTAAAACAGAGGAGGAAAGTAAGAAAGCCTTACCGATGGATGAAAAAAGCCCTCAGTCGTGACGATGAACTTTGCTAGCGCATCCATAGCCCTACTTCCTCCTATGTACTTCCTCTCTGCAGGCCCTCCAGGTAACCTACCTTCCTTACTATCTCCTCCAAACAGATTGCTAGCAGCTAGTAAGCCACCAGCCTTGGTAAGCTTTGGGGTGGGATTGGAGGACAGAGGGGTAGTTGAGCCTGATTGAGGCAAAACAGGTGCATCGTGAGACATCGAATTGACAATCAAGTGGGCGAGAGATTCTAACGACACGTTGACACAATGAAAAAAGACAGAGTCAGCCAAAACTTATACCCTGTGTGCAGAAGAAGGAGATAGGATCAAAGCGGAATTAGAAAACCACTCACGAACTCTGTCGCTCGGTTTCTTGAACTTTTGCATGGTCTCGTTGAGCTTCGAATCGGTGTATTCCCCCGTCCCATATTTGAGGCTTTCTTCTCCACCGATAGGAACACCTGGAATGACCCAATATCTCAGTGGTAATTATATGATTGGCTGGTCTCCTTGGGAAAAGACTCACTCATAGACTTCAAGCAAAGAGTCATGATTCCTTTCCACTCATCTTCACTGAAGATTCCTACATCTTTATAGATACCCTTCCATTCGCTTTCGTTCTCATCGGTATCCATAGAATGGCTCCTCTTAGTCGCCCCATTTTCTCCGAGTGCAACAATTTCTATATCTTCGCTTCCGGGTTCTTCTGCTCGAAGTGCTAGCTCTTCTTCATCGCCTTCTTCCTCATCTGGGTTGGTCGTATATTGATATGCCGGAGAAAGAAGAGCAGGATCCGATATTGCAGGATTGGAGTGTAGCTCAGACAGCCGAGCCAACAAATCAAGCATCTGGTCATCATATGTTGCTGAGTTGAAAGCTTGAGACAGTTTGAACACTGCAGAGAACGAGATGTGATGGTCAGTTAGTAATCCTCTCATTGTGAGACGTAGACATGAAGACTTACTCATGGGCAACCATTTTTGTGGATGTGTCATAGGCAGAAAATGAACCAAGAAAGCCTGAGTTCCGATGATAGTCTGAGAAATTTGGATTTAACCACACTCTTGATGAGTTCATGCTCATGCTGATAGAAAGATCAAGGACTGCGTGCCTTACATTGATGTCGTTTCCATCTAATCCAGGTAAGATGACCTCCAACATAGCGTCAACCTCACCAGGATGGAAGAACCTTTGACAGCTTTCAGTCAAAGTCAACAGTGCTCCAGAGATATTACTGCATGATCAAAGTTGACAATGAAACAGATTGGAACACGAATTTTAACTGTCAGAAATAATGTCAAAGAACACCTTATTTTTGAAAGAACTTACGTGATGCCGGTTTTACGTCCCTTTGGAAACAACTCGACTTTGAGACGATCATAGAGAGGTCTCCACGGAAGCACGACATCTTTACGTGAAATTCGGCTTCGTTTTCTGTTTTGAATTGACCATTGGCCACCACATAGATCAGATTTAATGCTGGCTTGAATGCGCACAAAGGGATTTTACATACTCTACTAGAGAAATGACAAGTCCTGAGAAGGCGTCGACCAGACGAGCGTCCGTACCAGGAGCCACTGTTGAACCATTAGATCAAAACAATATCAATATTAAGCAGAAAACAGCAACATGTAGCTAAGGGGCTTCGACCGCAGTTCAAGAGAAGCCTTACCAGCAAGTTCAAAGTATAGCTTGACCAAATTGACTCGAACTTCTTTCTTCAACGGGTACTTGAAGCTTAACCATCGAATGAGCTCCTTGTGCCATTTAGGGAATGTAACATCCCAATCTTGAGCTCGAACAGATTGTACAAGCTTATCAATGATAATATTCAGTCGATCATCCATCTCGGCCAAGGACTCGACCTCATAGGGTAACGATCGCTGATATGTTAATAACGCTTCTCGAGGGTCGACAGGGATGGTGGATGACATGACTGAAAGGTCTGTAATGCTGACTGATTTGGACTGTGGCTCAGAAGAAAAGACCAGCGAGGTATCAGTAGGTGAGACTGATTATCTTAGAGAGACGACTCACCGGATAGTCCTCGTCTTCGTCTTGATCGAAAGCGTCCGGGTTTTCTTCGTCACTTGAGTCGAAATCCTTGTACTCGTCTTCGTCCATTCAATATTGAGAATGAGGAAAGGAAGAAAGCGGATTAGAGAGGAATATCTAGAGACTTCTGAGTACTGATCGACAAGTTTGTCTGTCTGTGTTCAGGTGTTAAGATAGAGGAAGGTTCGTTAGAAAGTGGGCTATCGAGGTTGTTGGTTGGTCAGATGTGTGCAGTTGACCAAATGGCCACATCGATGCCTTGCTGGAGATCTTGTACTAATGACACACTTTTAACCCTAACCGACCCCTTATAATTCTGCTTCACCTCTAAACTTCCTAATCATCCTGAGCGATGATGATATAAGACTCAGAATCCTTGTTGTACAACTCATATTGAAAAAGAAAGTTATCGAAATCCACAGGAGCTGGTATCGGAGGCAGATATCAAGTCACCAATACGATGATGGGCAGCGCGCCAAAATACGTTCTCGATCGCAAGAGTAGGTTGAGAATACATCATATACATGTGTCCTTACCTCATCACTCCTCACACGGTCTCCGTCTCCAGCTTCCACTTGATTCGTAGAAGACTTAAGATCCTCAAGTTGTCTTACTCTCGACTTTGAATTCGTTAGTCTTTTGCGGTGCAATTGAGGTTAGCAAGGTTGATGAAAGCGCTGCGCTTTGGATGACGACACGTGATCGGACGCACGCCCCTTCCTAGATATCTATTCCTACTTTCCTTGTCTCGAATATCTTTGTGAGACGCACATCCATCATCTTGGTTTTCAGGACACTTTCGCGCACCATGAGCAATACAATCATCCTGTATGTACCTTCTTCATTGATACTATTGCATCTCGAATAGGAGTAGAGGTTTGTTTTAGCTATCGACATCACTTACATGAAGTTTCTGCAGTTACCCCCTTTCTAACTTTTCCTTCAGGTACGCAATTCTCTGATTCTTCGAGCCCGACGCATAGTAATCTCCGATATAACGCAGCTTCTTCTTCAATTCTAGCTCGAAAGAAGCTCAACCTGAAGAAGATGCCTCCGTATCAGCGCGTCTTCAGAGATTACAAAACAACTATGAAGATTTTGGTATGAGAAGGACTATGGAAGGTGTGTTACTCGTGCATGTGAGTATCTTCATCTATTCTTACCTGGCCCGAACAGTACTGTTTCTGAATCACTTCATACAACACTATGATGTTGTGAACTACTTGTGATCTAACTCGGTTTTTCTGTACATGCTGATGTCTATTCTAGGATCACGGGCATCCTCACATTCTTATGCTACAAATTGCCAATGCGTTCTTCAAACTGTCCGTATCTGATTTGATGTACCTGAATAGATATTACAAGCCTGCGAACTTGTCTACTTATCGTCCTCATCTAACGATAGTCGTTCTCGATACGTGAAAACAGACCGGGAGATTACCTACAGCCGGGCGAGGATGAGACGGAGGGTCTTAAGGCAAGATTAGACAAGATGCTGTCACCTGATTCGAGCGCACAATTCGACACAGGGGTGAGTTCTTACCTTGAAGTTGGTTGCAAGCATCACTCGACTAATCAGCAGAAGGGCTACAACAAATACAACTCAGGTCAACCAAGATTGGGAGGTGGTAGATACCTTAGCAAACTGGTATAGACCATCGTTTGAGACTTTCATGGTAAGGACATGGATCAGATCATCTTAACAACAACTTCTCATCTTCAGCGCTAGCTGACACTATCTTCCGCTTATTTTCTTGTTTATCCAATTGCTATGAACCAGTATCCTTTTGTTCCCGCACATGTAACAAAGCCGAAGGAGTGCAAGAAACTCGTTTTGGTCCAGATGCCTGAAAGAAGTACGTCTTCCAGATATCTCGTCATTTCTGTCAAAATCGAAGCGCATATAGTCGAACATTGAGATACATCTTCTCTTGGCATTTAAAAAAGAATTGTTGTCAGTGCCGAAAAACATGAAGCTGTTGGCAGTCCCGTTGTTTGAGCTGTATGACAACAGTGCAAGGTACGACTCAATCCATTACATAGCTGCATGGCGCTAGATCGTTAATTTGTCCATCATGACGTTCTCAGATATGGGCCACAGCTGTCAGCTATTCCTCATCTTCTGTCTCGGTAAGTCGATTAAGATTGCTCTTCGGTGGGGTTTGTTCGATTCAGAAGTTCATTTTGTTGCGTTTGTCTTGTCACAGATATAATTTCGTTTATATGGGACAAGATGAGTAAGCTCTCGAGTGATTACTTTCTTGCCTTGGCAGTGGTTGTCGTTCCATTGGCTTTTTGATGCGTATATGTTCTCGGATGTCACGTACTTTTCACATACTACGTTATCTACTTTTCCTAAGCAATATATAATCATTTTCTTTCTATCCCAACCTCCGAAACCCCGAAACCTGCGTAGAGTTTTTTGGTTAACAAACACAAACGGTTACTCCATGTCAAGGTGAAGAACATCTATATATTCTGAGCCCACACACAAGCTTTCTGATGAAGGCGCACAGATCCAACCATACCTCCTCTTTCTCTTCACTCATATTTCTATTTCTCGGCAGCTGCCCTAAGCGAAGCCAAGATCCCTTCCTCTTGCTCCAAGCTAAGGACACTCGACCGACCAGCCATGAAATCATTCTCCAAGACCAGATCGAAAGCATCTGCTACTAGGAGAGGGTGTATCGGAATATTGTTTCTACCGAGGAGAATGACAATATTAGAGACAAGTGAGATTGAACGTAACGTCGCCGGTGGGATTATCTGATTATTGTTTGTATTTTGAAGGAGAATCCCAACATTGAGACGTAGCATAAGATGTCAACAGTGATGATCAATGAAAAAGAGACATATGAGGGTATCACACAACATACATCGTTTTTAGAACTGTAGACACCCTCTGCATCAAACCCACTACCAGACATTCCTCCTTCTCCGTCATCCTCCGGTATCGGTGCATGCATGGAAACCCAGATATATCCGTTCAAGCCAAGGATTAGATCGACTCCACAAGGAAGTGTTTGAAAATGAGATTTCAGTCGGGGGACCAGCGCAGGTGGGAGAGTGATTAATGTTCCGTTTTTGAGCTATCACCGTCATATTGATATTCGGAATGGAATCAATGAAGATACTACTTGAGGAAACAGGGCAAAGATAATAATATGAAGTATATGACTGACTTTTCCATATCGCAAGGATCGAGTATGTAGAGACATCGTTCCATCACCCATCAACGTTTGGACCTCTGCCACTAGCAACTATGAATGGTGCAGTTTTGAAGCCAAGACAGAAATAAACAAATGTCGTGAATATAGGTCATTGACTGTTTCTTGTCTTTCTAGACTATGTTACGAATATCGAACTTACATCTCCCTCTTCAAAGAATCTATGTGATATATTGGAAATGACTTGGTCAACATGATGGTCCATGGACAGCAGATTCAAGATCGGCCAAGACTTACAATCGCATTTGGAGTTCGTCCGATTCGAGTTTCCTTCGCTGTAAACGCATCAGTCTCAGCATGTCAGTCAACTAGCTGCTCCTGACAATACGTGCTAGAACGTAGAAGATCGAGAGAAGAGGAAAGAATATGTTGCATATATCGACACTCACCTGGACACCACCCGGCAGATTGACTGAACTTAACATCAGTACAGCGTCCTGTCGAGAACCTGTATCGACCTTCCACCGTTTAGCAGCAACCTACGTCCACGACAAGATCATTGAATGAAAAACAATGATCAGATGAGAACAATTCCATGTTCCAACGCTCTATAATAAGTTAGTGTAAAGATACACACCTCTGTAATTCTTCCAACGACTAGATCACCGACCTCAGGAATAAACCTCGCTCGAAGCGGTCGCACACTGACCAGCTTATTGACTCTCTCAACTTTACCCGTGACAGAAGAAACAACTTTGTCACCCGAAACGTACGTTCCGTGACCCCTATATGTGATACAGCCCAATTATGTAGTCCGCCCATTTAGGAACCGGTATTGACAACAATGTGAGTTCTTGGTATCTTCACAGGTAGGTGTCATCCATGATCTGGCGTTGACTGGATAGACGGAAGAAGAACAATCAAAGCCGGGAAAAATGGAACGAACCGCATGAACAACGATGAGCTAGTGATAGTCGATCCTGGAGTGGTAAAATTGCTCGAGCCCTCCTCGAGGTCGAGCCCTTCGTCCTCGTCGTCGCTCATAGTAACGTCTGGGTGGTGTCGGAGAGACGTCTTTGTGCTAGTGTCATGATAAATCGGCACGGCGGGAACGATTCGAAACATGATGATCTATTAATCGTATTGGTATGTTTTTGATTGATATAGGGCTGATATCAGCTCTTTGATTGTATGATGGGTAACAAGACGTAGAGGAGGAGACTGATCGAGGTCAATGGTTGCTCTTGAGAGTCCAGAGGATTTGAGAAGTGTAGTCAGCGTGGGCTACGAATTATTAGATGATTTCACTTGAACTTTCAAGTATCATTTCATCATCAGCAGCCACCATCTACGACATATCCTGGTTATACACATACACACGACTACGACTACCATGACTACACCAAGAACTACTCTCACCTCTGATGATTCATCGATAACAGCATCCGTAAAAGTATCAAGTCCTGCAACCAAAGAGGCTGGGAGCTCTGCTGCTCCAACACCAGCGGCACCCAAGAAGAAATTGACAAGAGTACGTGTGTTCTTGATGAGACTCTTCAGTTCATTCAGAAGTATAGATTTTGTGGCTTGATGATCAATGTCTCACGTTCGAACGTAATATAGGAAGAACTAGAGAAAATCAAGAAAGAAGAAGCCTTAGCTAGGTTCGCCGGATTGCATAGGTCTGTATTGTGTATTCCCGTCCATGTGAACTGACTATACTAGGTATTATTTTATCGGTTCATAGAAAGAAAGCATTGGACAACAGACTTGTTCGTTTACTACCTTCATATCGAATTGCTGATCTCGGATACTAGTAACGCGGCCCTTCATACTCATCATCGTTGATTCATATTCTTATATGCTTACATAGAAAAACAGATCGAAAAGACGACCGGCGCCAACGGACGGCGACCCATCTGAGCTCCCAAAACCTGCCAAGAAGGCAAAAGAGCTGAGTGCGCTATTCATCCTATTCCGCTCATATCTCCCTACTATCGGTGAAAGTGGCGTGTAAAACCGATAGTTGTTGTCCGACTTGATGCAACTACTGACCATAATCTGTCGATCTTGATTCTTATTTTACCTCAGCCGCATACGAGAAAGAAGTCTTGGAAATTTCCAAACGATCTGGACTTTCAGATTCTGGAGCTGGAATGAGATCTCTCGTGAAGTGATAATGAAGCTTTTGCCGATCCGTCTTGCGCTCAGTTTTTCTCTCACAGATGTACATCTTCGCTTCAATCGCAGGTTTCAATTTTGAGATCCGTATGGGTATTGATATTCTTCCTTGTAGCAAACCCACTTAGAGAGACTAACGTCTTCATATAGTATTCTTCCAAAGAATTTTGATGTTCAATTCAAAACCACTAAGGTTTTGCCTAGTGTTTGTGAAAACCCAAGATACACGGTGTGATACAATACCACCCTCTGTTCAAACCACTGGCAAGATCGCGTGACATGAGTAGTCATATCATCTACAATGTTCCGAATCGCCCTGCAGCAAAGAGTAAAAACAATCAGACGAATGAGTATGAATAAATGGTATGAAGGCGCGACAGAGATCTTTCTGATCAAAATACTCACCCCTGGAGGAGGATTCTGAGTAACGAAGTGATTTCAACCAGAGGAAGTTAGATGAGGATATGATCCTAGCGACTCTGCGAATATAATGAACCCATATGAACTAATCACTCACCCCCCACCAATACCATTGAACCCCCGTCAGAGTAGCTGTGAACAGGCCATAAACCGCAAGTGCGTTCAACGATGTAGCAGCGTCTAGTGCTGCCGATAATGTCAACGTGTACTTCTCAGACCAGATAGGGCTACATAGACGCATTGGTAAACAACAGTTTAGATTCTAGGTTTGCTTAGAAAGTAGGTGGAATATCAGATAAAGATGACAGACTGATATCGGGTGATCTGGACATGGAACAACCATGATACAATCGCTCCTGTCAGGATAATATTTGCCGGTCTTAGCTCCGCATTGAATCGAAGGTGTGTCGCCGAAAATCATCAGAGCGATCCAAATTAATTTGGGAGGTCGAGCCAAAGAAAGCGACTTACAGTTGAGGTAATATTGTTGCGCCTGAACATATGATTGGAAAAACAACTTTATCGAATCCTCTATTGGGATATCTTTTGTGGAGGAAATACATCGACACTGGTACTGCTACTCCCACAGGAAAGCCCAAGTATAAAATCCAATATTTTCCTGAGAAAAACCTATTGGATTTGATCAATAACGACAACGAAGAAACTCGTGAGAGAATTAATAATTGGCCGTTAGGAGGAGATCGTTGTTATGCAACGCGGAGTGGACCAACCTCTTAGGTGCAACAAGACCCCAGATAATTGAGGCAGAGTAAAACACAGCCGCCTGTCGTCCGCTCCATTGTCCCGTAGCTTATTTCAATCCCACCGAAAAAAATATCAGGACCAGACATCATTCAGGTTACAAAAGTGCAGTGTGTTTGCTCACGATCGATATCGGTTCCATCCAAGAACGGTCGTTTGGTATCGATGACATGGACCAACGTGATGCTAGACAAGTGACGAAGTAATGGGTTTATGAGATTCTGTCACAATCACACGTCTAAGGAAGAAGTTAAGACAGCATACATACTAATTCACTACAGCACCAATGACCTGAAGTATGATGTTATCTCAGACACGCAATGAATCAGACCTGATGGACAGCATCGGGTCACGATCATCGGGAATCATACTCACAGTCCCTAGTACTCTTCAGGGCATCAAGTAGAGACAATCAGGATTTGTTGCTTTCAAATGATCTAAGGAGAAAGAGGTAGTTTCGTGATGAAATACCCACTGAGTTTTGAACATGTCCCGGTAGGATACCTTCAGGTATAATGCGATCCTGATGTTGTAAAGACAATGAAATCAAGTGCACACATTCTAGATATATGAATAGAGTAAACGTACTTGAGATCACTTGTCAGGTTTAGGGCTTGCGACATAGCCATATAACCAAAACACTTGCTAGATAACATTCACAAAGATAGATCAGCATGTTGGCTTTACGTGTGTCTTAGGGAATGATGAAGCGAGTCTAACAAGAAGACATTTCCTGAAGATACAAGATATTTGAGATTGTCGCATGGGCAAGTCGAGCAAGCTGTCAATAAAAGTGCGAAAGAACAGGACAAGGAAGAAAGATATACCTACCAATAGGCTTCCCAGGTTGAAGTAACCCATGACAAAATTCAGTAAGCACATTGAGTCCTATCGTCTGGCCACTAACAGCGGCGACGATCCCAATCGGTACCACGAAGATCTACAAACACTCATGTACCTTTGTCAGAAAGATCTTGTCTGTTACATCAAAAGGAGTGTTCCCAACTGACAACGGCAATCGCAAGAGCGAATAAAAGTAACCAAAGCGGGGTCTGATGTCACAAACATCATTTTGCATTAACCTTGGTGTTGAGGATATAAAATAAGATTTATGAAAAAAATCTTTACCTGGAAAACAGGGTAGGCAAGAACCAAGGTAGCAGCCGCCACAAAATTCACCACGATCATGGCGATGTACCAACTTTGCGGGACAGAAGGATAAGCGCGCACTACTCAGAAGTTATATTTGATATATTGCAGAAAGTAAAGCAATTTGTTAAGATTTCTAAGATTCGAATTGACGATTGATAAAACAAAAATCACTAACTCAGTCGATTATGAATGTCATCTCTACCTTCGCCACTTGGTGATCCTCGTTTACTCCAAGCGTCTGCAATCTCATGTCCGTAAAATAGATAGACATGAGTGAGGATGCTCGATAACGATGCAAACGAGAATGCGTAAGATAGCGCAAAATACGGTGTGAGTAGTAGTGGTTGAGAAGTTTCCCAGACAGTGGTGTTGAGTTCCAAAGAGGGAGTGAGGAGTGAGGTTACGTTAAATCTAGAGGTAGCGTATGGAGGAGAATATGATATAGGAAGTCGATTAGACGTCGATGTGTTACTATAGGTCCCATTGGAAAATGGGACTTACCTCGTAAAACTAGATGTGAATAATCCTGCCGAGACTGGAGAAGGAAAGTTCTGAGCATCCCTGATAACCACCAAATTAAAAGGGTTATCTCTTGTCAGATTTAGGCTATATCTTCGGGAAGAAACGCATATTTCCTCACCAAAAGTTTGTGAACCACATGATTGGAACAATTATCCAGGCCATTCCCATCAGCCCTCCAAAGTAATTGAGAAGACTGAACCAAGGGGTATACAATGGGGATGTAGCACCTATCGATGACCAATCCAGCGAGAAGTCTATAGCAACCGTAGACATCAACACAAGTTACTAAAATAAAGCGCATTTGTCAGAAACAACTGACCGAGAAGTCCAATCCCCTCATAGCCCGAACCGAGCATTCGGAGCACCCGGGTCGTTGGATTGGACAACAAACACAGCATGGGTAGCGAGTTGAGCGTAGGGAAAAGGAAAGCAGGAAGGAACTAAAAGCGGATGCACTAGATATTGAGCAGCCATCATGTTCATAGATCGTATCGGCAAGAGAACGATCGTTACCTGATAAAGGAACGCGATGCCCAAGACGATCATGAAAAACTTGAGCCGCGAGGTTGTCAAGCTGGATTTTGAGTGAAGGGTATGATAGAGTGACACAAGCACAAGAGAGTTTGGCCAATAGCACGATGGGGCTGGCGAAGAAAAAAATCAAGATATCTATCATCAGATCACAGATCGAACGGAGAAGTATGCAACGAGAGCTGTTGGTTTTCCCAACAGTCCCACAACTTTTGTGCTTGAAGACATGTTACGAAAACAGTTGTCTTACGTTCTACAAGAATCTTCATGAGCAAACCGCTGAGACCAAATCCAATGAGCTGGGTTGTCAACAGCAGAGTGGTACCGGCGATAGCTCCAACCTCAGTTTTGTAGTAAAGAGAAAGAATGGCCAAAATATCAGAAGCGTACGCAGCGGAGCCTCCTGATGCTGCCAGTACGCCAACTGAAAGTAGGTACGATTCTCTAATGTCAGCTCGACTGTCACCATGAGTTTGAGGAGGAAGCTTTTTACCAACTTAGAAGATGTTCCTTGATGTTGAATGGGCCAGGATTGAGAGAATACCCCATGAATCTCTCTTGAGGAAGGTAGGCGGCCATAAGTTTCCCTAAGGGATGACTGGCTTGTATGGTAGAGGTGTAGACGAGCGCAATATTAGATCAAGCCAGCACTTGGGGGATAAATGCAAACTTACCTAGGATCACAAAGTATGAAGAGAATGACGGCGGATTACTCTTGAAATCTGTTGCCATTGACATATATACCTCATGTGAGACAAACTATCCATCTCGGGTTTATGCTTAAAAAAAAAAACATTTCCTACAGAATAGTTGAGACGAAGCTGCTCCCAGAACACAGAATACAGATCCGAGAACAACGACTCTGAAGGTCAATGCAGGCAATGAAGGATCATCCGTCGAGGGCACGACCTACAAGCAGTTTAGTGAACAAAGAGAAGCATCAAGAGAGATAGACAGAGTGTTTATGTGTCGAAGAATGAAGCTTGAAGATTGCTAACCTTGCTGATGAGGTCTTCTACACTTCCTTCCGCACCTTTCGTCTCGTATGAACGCTCCCCGATTTGAGATGCTTCCTCATCTCCTTCAGGACCATCCATAGGAAGCATTCTGATCGATTCTCCAACATAATCTGCTTCATCGTCGTCATTGTCGTCATCGTCGTCGTCATATCTCCGCTGGTTTCTTTTAGGAATCTCATCCAGTTTTGAACCAGATTGCACGCGTTCGTACATCTCAAGATGATTGACTTATCTCAAGGTTGCCCTTTGCTGTGATTGACGAATGCCCTAGATATGATGCGTGGCTGAAACAGCCGGTGTAGATTATGTATCTCTGCAACACCGCTTGGTCTGTCACGTGTATATCTTGAAAAGGGGCACACAGGCTGAAACTCGTCACTTCTGTTTCGATTCCTTCCTCTGCTTGTTCATCACACCCCTATCAACATTATTGAGGATTCTCAACATATACGATGGCTCAACCACATGCTGATGCTAATCTAGCTATATCAAAGTTAAAATCGGTTGTCACACCAACCAACTCAGTCGCTTATCAGACTCAGCTGGTCAGAGCTAGGATAGACTCAACCCTTCGTTCGTGGGGACTTCCTGTTTCCCCTAGCTATACGTCATTTCAAGCCTGACATATATGTCCTATTGTGTCTTGAAACTTTTATCTAGCTGTACATGATGTTGTTCGTCAACTGTGTCTTTCTTTTGGGATTTCTGACCCTTCTTCATACTGGGAGCTTCAAGCTAGAGAGAGTGGCGAGCTTCTTACGGATGAATCCCTCTCTCGTTTCGTCAGAGACAACATATCTCTCAATCTCGTCCCTTCCATACTCTCTCAGGTTCAGGCACTCAAGAAGACAGTTCTCTCCACTGACACCCCTCTACCAGCCTTGAAACTTGCACTGTTCCAGCTTCAAAAACATGTCAAAGATTTGGCCTTCGCCAAGACTTTTATCGATCAGGGTGGTCTGAAGGATATCGTCAGTTCCACGGCAAAACTTGAGGGAAATACTTTGGCATATGCATTGGGTGCAATAGAGGGTCTTTTAGAATACGCTTGTAAAAGCGGGACAGAAAGTTCCGTGACAAGTAACCAATCTATATTGGGCCATGGGTTTGTTCAAATGGTGAGCCATTACATCACTCCGGAATCAAGCAGCTTGAAGCTCATATCTATGACCATCAGATCACCGGAGTCGTGGCTTCTAGATCTTCTCCTATAAACATTACCAGACCAGCGACATCCATTCTTCGATATCTTATTCCGATCAGCTTCGACACGGTCTACAGTTCTATTCAGTCCCACCCTCTGTTTATGGAAAGAGTAGTAGAGAGACTAAGGAGCGAAGAAGGAGGAGAGGTTCTGCACAGGTGCGTTTGACAACTCATTTGGCTTCCTTTCATCCTTCACTTGCATTCAAAGAAACTATACTGATGATATTCATCACTCAAAGCTTGATTCTCATAAACTCTTTATTGAATGCTTCATCGGGAGAAAACAAGTCTTATGAGATAATGATCAATCTCGACAAATATGACATCCAATCAATCCTAGAAGTGAGAACATTAACGTTAGATATATAAACATCCTGGGATCAGCCTTATTGATGTTTATTGGGTTTCTTCTAGGACTTAATAAATCGACCATGCGCTGATGAGATGAGAAACTCGCTACTAGAATATCAACGTATGTCATATGGTCATGCATCCGGCTTAGATCAAACAACTTACCATTACACGGCGTCTTCCGTTGCTCGTATCTCTAGTCAATATTGCTCGCGCTATCTCGGAATCAAGCCAGTCCTTGGTCGACACGACTTACAACCTGTCTCACCGATTATTGCTTCTTCATATTTGGAACTCGGCGGGCTTGACCGACGTAGAAGTCGAGTCTTGGAACAAAAACGTTGCTGGGACAAGTTCTATATCAGATGAAGAGTTGAGGTGGTTGATCTTAGGGTTGGAAGTATTTCACAGCGCAGGTGGGAACAAGGTGATTTGGAAAACAGGAAAGCTAGGATTGGACTATCTGGTACGTAAGCTTACGTCAATCTGAGTATCAGACATCGGTCCTGGGTAGTGCGCTTCAATGTGGATATCTCAATCTCTTTGACAATCTCTCTAACAACAGCATTGGTTTGCAACGAACAAACGAGAAGTGTTCAGTAGAGTAGGTTCATCAGCCCTCAATCTACGAGGCAGAATTTGGGTACTATATGCTGAGACACTTGACTTCATCTAGCTTATCCAAGAACAACTTTTAGCTAAACCACTGGAGCGCTGTCCGATCGGTCGAGCTAGGTTCATTCCTTTCTGATTCAGCGTGTCTGCTGGTGGAAAATTCTGATTGACTTTTCTTTTGATGAAAATGGACTTAAAAGCAACGAAACCCTTGGTCATCTTCTCAATCAATTCTCCACATCAAATCTCTCATCCAACCAGACTCTCTTGCCATTCGTTCTTCAACTGCGACGCATTCATTCTCTTGCACTTGGGTTTTTTCTTAGGATGTGGGAAGAATCGAATTCGACCCTGGACGAAACTGGAGAGGAAGATGACTTTCGACGAGTCAGCGAGGTGGTCAAATTCTGGATCAAGGAGGTTTTCGAAGAGGGTGTACAGAGAACAAAAAAGTATGGTCTGGGTGTTGAGAAGACGAGAGAGAATGACTGGAGTTGGATTGAAAAAATGTTTAGAGAGACGGAATGGGGCGATGTGAGAGCAGAGATGAGGCAGATTGGCGAAGAAGAGCAAGATTTATTGAACAACATAGCTGTCAGGTACATATCTTCTTCTTCGAACTAAGCTAGGTGTTTCTTTTGACAATACCGGCTACACGACTGATTTGTTCCGCCCAAACGATTGTTAACAGAGATTTGACATCGTCAAGTTAGTATCCATTCTTGTCCAAGTGCCTTGATATCAAGCTATGCTGATTTGGAGATATTCCAGTTCTCGAGCAGTGCCAAAGTTTCGTTCAGCAACAGCGTATCAACTGTTTATTGTATGTTTCCGCTTTCCACCGTTATATGACACTCCGCATATATACACCTATCTCTCTAGTATAAACTTTTCACGATATGCAATCCTCAAAATTCTGTTTATAGAAAAGGGGCTTGGTTCAAACATGGAGCACTGACTGGCCCTTACTTCCGAGAACCAACTCGGGATGTACCCAGAGGATGGACATTCGTGCGCTTAGTTAGTTTTCACTAACTTTTAAACCGCCCTTGCACTTCATCAGTTGTCCTACTAACAAAAGACACGGCATTACCATGATTTGACAGGCACCAAATAAGCGTTTCTTGGGTTATTGTGAAACTCAAAATCAACTCTCAATCAAACCCACAATTGATGAGCTCTCCGAACGAAGTACGTTCCATGTCTTTCAAAGCAGCGCTTTCATAAATCAGTCAATCGTACTTATTGAGACCCCCTGCTTCTCCGCTCTACAGTTGACCTGAATCTTATCTACGAGATTGCTACTAAGACAGCATATCCAATCATTAGCGAAGGATCTGGTTTGGACAGCGGACCCTCGAAAACAGGATTACCAAAGAGGACCGTCCCTAGCGATCTCAGTTTTTCTTTGCTTGTCGGAAAAGGGATTTCTCTTTTGGAGTTTGTGTCATCTCTCTCTACTTTGAAATTGATGAATTGCCCGATTGATGTCGTTCTTTGTTTCTGTTTGACCTCCTATTATATCTGCAGCTTGGTGGCACTAAATCGAGCACAGTTTTCTGAATGGACAGACGGCATCGGATATCTTCTAGAACGTCCCCCTCGGACACAGACCCAAGAAACGATAGGGCTGATCGAGCATTTGACCGAAGTTGGACTAAAGGTCTGTTGCTAAGAATTCAACTTTCTTCTTGCATTCATTCGTATTAAAGACCATGCTCAAAGATTGATGAATTCGATGATTCTACTCTGAATCTTTCAGCTGAGGTTGCTGGACATCACAGGCGAAGAGGTTCGAGTCCCGGATAAATTGCTGATCCCAACTCCTCCAGGCAACTATGATTTCGTTAGTGTTGCATTCATACATGAGATGGGTGAATAACTGTGTGTTTTAACCAAAAACTATGATTCTCACAGTATTTTGCAGATCCGATGTAGCTGGTTTGTCTTTTGGTTGATCATCAGATACTTACAATTATCTGACATTTGCCCTGATGTTCAATTGAGTCATTACATATACTCAGCTTAATTCTTAATTCTCAACCTATCATTAATTTTTTCTTTTCCTTTGCTCCAATACTGAATCAAGAATTGCGAGGAAACGCCTCAGTCTTGAGGTGTATGAGTGCTTGAAGAAGGGTGTTTATTGACTGCTCCTGAAAAATCTAGAACCAGGAAACACATCTTAACATCTAGATATATATTCAGCACTCTACTATGCATGGCTTACATAGTGTTTGCTGGACAGAGACAGAGAGAGAGTCGTTTTCGTTAGTGTCGTCAAGCTGTTGTGCTTCCAATGGATTTGATGGTTCGTATAGCAAACTCTGCGATGAGGTTTGGCGTCTTCAAAAGAAATTCACGAACACCACTCTGGGTGTGGACAGACAAGGGCACTACCTCTTCCAATCGAAGATAGTGGTCAAAGCAGCTGATATGGCGATGGCGGTCTGAATCAACCGTACCATATTGTCAGAATTAAGATCTATACACATATGATGATCATAGAGGCGATTTGTAAAGGAACAAGAGAGGACTCACGACTGCCAAGAAACTTCCTGATATCTGTTCGTCGAATCAGTTTCAAGCTTTAGTTATAATTGATGCTTTTATTCTCATACACAGACAAGCCTGAAGAGTACGAACAGCAAAAAGTTCCCCGTTGGAGAAGGGTTCGAATGAGCGAGCACTCCCCTGGTTTGAGATTCCTGAAGCCATATCGATGGTGATGGTGGTATCGGGGTGACGATGATGGTGATGAATATACCAAAATAGCGCAGTACACCCAATTGAGCTCATCTCACTCCAGTCCTTCTCGTCTGTTTCGCTCACTCTTCTTCTATCCATCACAATCTCACACCCAGAATGTCCCAACAGCAAACGGTTCCTTGTCAAGTAGGGGTTGATTCTTATCCCGGCTGCTCTTGAAATTAGTTGAAACGAGGCGTTGCTGAACCTCACACTGATATATCTCCTCTAGTACAAAACCGGAAAGACCCTCGGGTCAGGTACTTATGCTATCGTTAAGGTGTGTATTCATTCAACTTTCGGCCTATCAGTTACATGATATCTTACTGATGAAACTTGACTGATTCTTCGACCAAACGTCACATCGTCCATGTTCAGGAAGCTGTTCACATCGTCACCGGAAAGGTCGGGCCGCTTTCTCTCTATCAAGGCCTACAGCAGTTTGCTCCGAAATCAATTTCGCAACTCCTACAACCGCTGTTCTCTCGATTATGACTTGTGATTAGGCTTACTGACAAGTGGGGTTCGCTCAATTTGGTTGCTACTCACAGTACTATGCTTGCAAGGTATGTTCATCATCCAAGCTATCTGTAAAGTCAAAACAGATCATTAATGTAAATTGCCTAACCTGGCTTGAATATCTTTTACAGATCATCTCGAAGAAGGTTTGTGCGATGATCACTTTACTCTTCTATATAATGAAGACCTATCTGACACGTCTTGTGTCTTAATATGTTTTTTCTCCGAATGATAGCTGATGGAAGGTCGAGAACACATGGTGAGTATGTTAACAAACTACGTATCACAGTTCTTTCGCTAATAACAAGTGTTCTCTTGTCAAAAATAAGGTCCGGAATGAAATTGAAGTTCTGAAGAGAGTATCTCAAGGACATCCCAACGTTCGTGACCGATCTCTTATGATATCGCCTATTGAATCCACATGATGACAGAGCTGGCAGTCAATTTGTATGTTTTCCTCAACCGATACAGATCGTCGGTCTTATCGACTATTTCGAGACCCGAAGCAATCTATACCTTGTATTTGATTGTTCGTATATCCAGCTTTTTGAGATGCGTATAATATTCTCTTTTGCTCATCTCCATGATTCAAACTATCTCACAGTATGCACCGGAGGCGAGCTGTTCGATCGAATCTGTGCTAAGGGGAGCTACTATGAACGGTTTGTCCCCTTAATTTCACCTTGACTGAACATATCGATAAATTTATTGAGGCTAATATTTTGTAATCGATATTATTGACATAGAGATGCTGCTCATCTGGTATACGTCGTGACATCTGCCGTCAAATACCTTCACAACGTCGGGATCGTACATCGAGGTTTGTTTCTTTACACCCTTGCTATGGAGATCTATACTCATATGCTTCGATTCGCACTCTTCTCTTTTCAAATCTACAGATCTCAAGCCTGAAAATTTGATCTTCGCTAACAAGTCGGAAGAGTCTGATCTCTTAATTGCTGACTTTGGTTTGAGTCGAATTATGAAAGAAGAGCAGTTCAACTTATTGACGACCACATGTGGAACGCCAGGTATCATGTTCCTCCGTTTTGTTGAACCCCGTTCATACAATACGATATTGCGCGATCTAACACTGCTAACTTGAGCTTGAACTTGAACTCCTGTCAGGTTACATGGCCCCAGAGATTTTCAAGAAATCCGGGCATGGAAAACCTGTTGATGTAGGTTCTGCAATAGACGTGCTGGTGTCATGCTGTAAATAACTTGTCTAATCAGTCTACTTTTGTGCAATGTGACTAAAGATCTGGGCTATTGGAGTTATCTCCTAGTAAGATCTGACTTGATATCGTCATCAAGCCTCTCATTAGCGCTAACCATTGATATCATCTCATTTCGACCTCACTTTTCTCAGTTTCTTGTTCGTCTCTCTTTCAACTTATCGGCATGTTTCTGAAAAGTTTGATTCTCACGATCTGTCTTTTACCGCTTCTGTTGTATCTCTTTCAAAAGGCTGGCCGGGTATACACCCTTCGATCGAAACTCTCAGACCGAAGAGATGCAGGCCATCATCCGAGCAGACTTCAGCTTCACTCCCGCCGAATAGTCAGTCTCATATGCCCTCCCTTGTTCCTTTAATGGTTGGAAGAATAAACTTACCCTCACAAATTGCTCGGTATCATACAACGGTCATGACGATCAGCTGGTCCGGTGTGTCGGATGTAGCGAAGGATTTCATTAAGAAATGTTTGACAGTAGATCCGGTACAGCGACTAACGGCTGAACAAGCTCTCGAACATCCTTGGTTGAGTCAAGAGGCTAAATTGCATGTGGCTGATACAGCAGCGGTGGACTTGCTACCGAGTACGTCATGACCATTCATATCACTGTTGAAAGAAATGAAGTGACTGATTTCCTCGTTCTTCGTGTCATTGTATTTTACCCTCTATGCAGATGTCAAGAGCAACATCACCATGAAGCGAACGCGTGAGCTGATTCATTGATCTTTACTTTTAGATCTGTTCATGTCAGTTTGTTTATACTTACATTCCTGTAACAAAACTTGGCTCTAGTCAAGGGCACCGTAAAAGCTATGATATTTGCCCAGCGATTGAGCGCTACTCAGGATCCTGTTGCACAAGAAATGCGAACCAGGCTCGATTCATACAAACGAGAAGCCGAAGAAGTACGTCGATGGTTTATTATGCTCCGAAGGAGAACTTATAGCTGATATACATGTCTTTTCGCCTTCATTCCAACGTTTAGGACGACCCTAGCCAAGTGTTAAAGCCCCAATCTGCTTCCGTCTAATAAATCCTATTCTCCAAACGATCTGTTTCTCCTATTCGTTTCCTCTGATCTCAGTAGCCTTATAGCCTTATAAAATCTTGTTTATTTCTTCATTTCTTGGGTCGTCTGTCATTCGGTATATGATATGAGAAATTGAGATATCATAAGGAAAATGTCAAGTATCAAAAGCTGACCCTAAAGTGAGCAGGATCCAGGGCGCAAGGCAAGCTCTACTGGATGAGGCAAGAGAACGATCATCTTTCTATGCGACCATCCCGCATCCCCGTCTCACTACTTAGATCAGCCTTTTCTCCTCTACCTTGTCTCTTCAACTTCCGTTTAGCGAGCGTCCACACTCCCAGAACACATCGAATCGTCTACGGTCAACGAAGAAATATGGCCTCAAACACCGTTTTACCCCCAGCTGCGGACGCTCCTCCGGCTACTGTTCCTCCTTCCAAGCTGCAGACCAACACCGCCGATCCTAACACTGCTGTTGATGTCAAAGTCATTACTGAGGGAGTGAAGCAGACAAAGATTGGAAAGCAGCAGGGCGAAAAGAAGGCTAAGAAGGAGAAGGCTGGTGGAACTGGATCAAAGGAGGTTCGTTCAAGGCTCATTCTTCTCTCTCTTTTTTAAAACCTCTTCTCGCTTCTCTTCCCTTCGGTTGTTCGGAAATTGTCTGCTATGGGCTGGTCATCTGTTTCGAGTCATTTTTGGCAAGGATGAGCAAAAAAAACAGACACACTAGATGTGCAAAAAAACTCATCTTTCTCCAAATCGACATTGTCTTTCTTTTCGTGCACCTTTACTATAATACGAGCTCACAAGTCCTTGAAAGCTGATAATATATCTTTATAATCATGGTAGCTCGATCCTCCAAATTCCTTCATCGGTCCGCGAATGGATGTGTTTGAGAAGTGGAAAAAGATTCAGGCCGACCGAGTTGCTCGTTCGTACTCTCCTCTCTGTGAATTACCCTCAACTCGACCGTCTATGAAAAGCGCCTTCTGATGATATTAAAACACAATTATGCGTGACGGAATTAATCTAGAGGAGCCACGAGTTCCTATTACCATCACTCTTCCTGATGGTTCCACTCGACAGGGAACTTCGTGGGAGACCACTCCATTCGCCATTGCGTCCGATATCGCCAAATCATTATCTGAGAAGGTTGTTGTCGCTAAGGTTGACGGGACCCTTTGGGATCTTACCCGACCGCTTGAAAAAAGCTGTAACCTCCAGCTTATGGACTTCGACGAGCCCACTGGTGAAGCCAAGGCTGTTTTCTGGCACTCTAGCGCTCACGTTCTGGGAGAGACTTGCGAGAAGCACTTGCCTGGCTGCTGCCTCGGTCACGGACCTCCTATCGACGACGGATTCTTCTACGATATGAAGGTCGAAAATGACCAGTATGTACAACTTTACTTTGAACATACACCTTCTTGGTTTCCCATACCAAATCATGCAAAAGGCTTATTCAAATACTGCGTTCATTGATATGTACTTTTTTCAGGCCTATCCTACCTTCTGACTGGCCCGCCTTTGAGACTACCTTCAAGGGTGCTGTCAAGGAGAAGCAGGCCTTCGAACGAGTTGAAATGCCTAAGGAGGCTCTCTTGGAGATGTTCCACGTAAGTTCAGTTCATGTGTCTCATCGATAATCTGACTGACACGAACAACATCTGACTACCGCTCAATCTTATAGTACAACAAATACAAGTCTCACTTCATTCAGACCCAAGTTCCTGATGGAACTTCCTCTACTGTCTATCGATGTGGTATGTCATGAAACGCGCGCATCGATACCCTTCCTAATCTCAAATCTGAATCTTCTTCCTTATTTAATTGGAACTGCCGTTGCTTTATAGGACCCCTGATCGATTTCTGTTTGGGACCTCACATTCCTCATACTGGCAAGATTAAGGCCTTCTCAGTTACCAAGGCCTCGTCCGCCTACTTCTTGGGAGATGCTAAGAACGATTCCCTTCAGCGAGTGTACGGTATCAGTTTCCCGGATAGCAAGCAGATGACTGAGTACAAAAAGTGGCTTGAAGAGGCTGAGAAGCGAAACCATAAGAAGATCGGAAAGGTACGTGCACTTGTGCTTTTGTAATGCGTAAAGTACGTTGCTCACGAACAAACCATGAATGGTGGCTATCACCCTGTAGGACCAAGAGTTGTTCACCTTCCACGACTTGAGTCCCGGAAGTCCCATCTTCCTTCCTCATGGTGTTCGAATCTATAACGCTCTCATGGATCTCATTCGCGAAGAGTACCGAGACCGAAACTACCAGGAGGGTAAGCTTGTCTAAATCAGATGTTGACCTTTGAGCTTTTGTGATCATCCGTGCACTCGATTTACCTTGGCTTGTTTTTGACGCGCAGTTATCTCTCCCAACATGTTCAATGTTGACTTGTGGAAGCAATCCGGTCACTACGCTAACTACAAGGACGATATGTTCCTCCTCAACGTCGATAAGGAAGAATTTGCTCTTAAGCCAATGAACTGCCCAGGTCACTGTCTCATCTTCGACTCCCGAAACCGATCGCACAAGGAGCTTCCCCTTCGAATGGCTGAGTTCGGAGTTCTTCACAGAAACGAGTCCAGTGGAAGTTTGTCCGGTTTAACCCGAGTCCGACGATTTGTTCAGGATGATGCCCATATCTTCTGCACTCCTGATCAGGTAAGTTTTCTGACTTCAGGACAAGATTGCGAGATACATCATTCTAGAATTTTGCCGCCGCTAATTTTTTACACCTTCGTACAACGTCATTATAGATTGAGTCTGAGATCGCGAATCTTTTCGAGTTTATTCACAAATTCTATAACATGTTCAACATGACCCTCAAGTTCCGACTTTCCACTCGAAACCCCAATAAGTACATGGGAGATCTCAATGTTTGGGAGAACGCTGAAACTACGCTGCAGCGACAGCTTGAGAAGTTCCAGCCTGGAGCTTGGGAAATTGCTCCGGAGGATGCAGCTGTAAGCAACTGTTTCTACTATTATGCCCTTCTTATCCACAGTGAGATGAAGCTGACTGAATATGACCTTTTTTCGTTCGGCAGTTCTACGGACCTAAGATTGATATTGCCTGCGCTGACGCCTTGAAACGGGAACACCAAGTTGCAACTATTCAGCTCGATTTCCAATTGCCTGAGAAGTTCAAGCTCAAGTATTCTGCCGGTGCCGGTGGAGAGACCTCCCAGGAGGCAAGACCCGTGATGGTAAGAAACAGTTTTTGAATATCTTGTGACAGTCGTAATTTCTTTCAGTCCCGTTAAGTTCACACAGCAACTCATGTGATGATTGATAATCCTAGATTCATCGAGCCGTGACTGGAAGTTTGGAGAGGTTCATTGCCATCTTGACCGAGCACTTGGTCGGCAAATGGCCGTTTTGGCTCTCGCCTCGACAGATCATGGTGATCCCCGTCGGTGTGAAGTACAACGACTACGCCAAGCAGGTTTCTAAGCGACTCTGGAAGGAGGGTTTCTACTCGGACGTTGACGAGAGCGGAGAGACTTTGAACAAGAAGATTCGAAATGCTGAGGTTGCTCAATGGAACTTTACCTTGGTCGTTGGTGAGAAGGAGGAGGAGAGTCTATCCGTCAACGTCCGAAACAGAGACGATGTAGGTCAGAAACAGCGATCGGAGGTGGTCGTT
The DNA here is from genome assembly GCA_014825575.1 of Phaffia australis. Taxonomy (NCBI): domain Eukaryota; kingdom Fungi; phylum Basidiomycota; class Tremellomycetes; order Cystofilobasidiales; family Mrakiaceae; genus Phaffia; species Phaffia australis. The sequence goes on along the minus strand of MVAH01000073.1, from coordinate 44,470 downwards.
CCTTTGGATGAGTTGGTCTCCAAGCTTCGATCTCTCAAATTCGATAGGCGGATGGATAACAGATTGGAGTAGAAAGAGGCTGTTAGTCCTCATATTTCGCCGGAATGATGTAAAGTTGCAAAAAGAACGGAGTAGAAGTGGAACGAAAAGGATCGAAAGAGTGCTTAGGGTAGGAGTATCCTTCATTCTTTTCGTTGGTGCATTTGTCTGAAACGGATTCATGTATCTTTGAAGCCAGAGTCATTCTATACATCGCATTTGATGAAAGCTTGGTCGAAAACTAGCATTCTGTAAGGTACACGACAGTAGATGACGTGTTTTCACTGTAAATACACACACATATATATACAAGCAGTCGAGTAAACGAACTAATGTCAAATTCTTTATGTTAAAACCGAGAGAGTACGCTATAAGCCTAATGCTACCCAATCGACTTGACCTTCCCCTGTCGATGGGTATTCTAGCTCGTCACTAAAACGGATTGATCCTTCTATTGGCTGTTGTTGCCGATGTTGTTGATATTGTTGAGGAGGATGTTGAGATTGTCGAGGTTGTTGGGAGTAGAGTCGTTTGTGGTAATCTGCATCAGGTCTCAAGCTCGACATCGAGTATTCTTGTTTATGTGGTGATTCTGTGGTGTTGGGGTTATTTTCTTGATGAAAGACTTTCTCGTCGGCAAGTTTGTTGTAATGAGGCTGATTGATATTATGGCGAGGGGTGAATGAGGGCGATGTTAGAAATGGAGAGGGTGTATTTGAAGCAGAAAAGGTATTATCCAGATGAGTCACGTTCAGAACTTGATGAAGGTATCGATCTAGGTCAAATGGACTAGGAACAGTATCTGGCGTGGTCGATGCGTCGGAGGGGGGTTGTGCGATTGGTAACGACGGGTTGGAAGAAGCAACAGAAGACGATGATTGAGGCGATGGATGAATGGATGAGTCTTTAGATAATGAATAGACCGGCCGGGCATGATTTTCAGACGGCGAAAGTCGATTGTCAGCATAATTGTTTATGGAGGGTTGGAAGTCAGCGAATTTGTTGGATGCAGTAGTGGCTGTCTGTTCTGATGATGAAGCAGAAGGAGTGAAGGTCGAGTGGCCAAGATTCGTAGGATCAGGTTGAGAGGCGATCGAAGCCAAGATTGCATTGAAGTCCATAGAGTAGCCAGGAGGGTCCATGCGTGAAGTTCCCGTGCTAGATGCATACGTCATTGAAGGTGTTGGCTCGTTCGGCTGCTGAATCGACGGTTGCACCAGACTGAAGCCGTGCCCTGTATCTCCTAAAGTAGCCGCTATAGCTAGCTCCAAATCTAGGTTGAACTCAAACCCACCTATGCCATCCAACCCAGACTGGTCTTTTCGAATCTGACCGCCCTCTTCAATCATCTCATTTCCGGTCGTAGACATGTAATTTAACGTGCCATCAGTTTCAGATACATCCTTTGATCCTGTAGACTGATGCATGCCTAGAAACATCCTCGGATCATGAATCGATGGTCCGTGCGATTGATCGAGTGGAAAGTAAGGTGTATGTGGCAGATTTGGGAGCATTGAGGATGGTGTCGAACCTGACGGTGTCTCTCCGAATGAGTGGGCCACGTCCTCGCTGAGAGGTGGATGTTGAGTTTCGTTCGCATCCAATGTTTTCGAGTTCGTTCCCGAACAACAGCCACCACCACCTCCTGTCTTGGAGCTGATCTGAGAAGATGACGAGGTATCCGGAAGGATAGATCTATGTTGAGTTTTGGAACAGCAAGACGATTGTTCGGTCAACATGGGGACTGGATGACCTACGAGGGATGAAGTAAACGAGGGTCGCGCAATGGAGGAAGGATGAGGCATGGTAGATGTTTGATCTGTCCTGATGCTGCAGCATGATGGATGACTGTTGGGCCTGTTTGGTTCTATAAGTGGGGAGATTGTGGCGGTCGCTTGATAGCTTGAAGGATTGCCTTCAAGGTCAAAAGAGGTCTCAAGGTCCGATGCTGTGCGTTCACAAAGGCATTTTTCGCACTATACGAAGGTGGCAGAGGAGAAGAAGAATCAGTCCCCAGGTACGTATAGACAGAGCTTGAGTAAAAGCGCGTACACAACCACAACAATCTTTCATGCAAGTACACTCCCCTGGCGGACACTGACATTGTCCGTCACAGCATTCCATCACGGGTATCCTATCTGATCCAAACGCATCTTTGCTGAATTGAGTGTCATCGGACAGTGAAACTGTCTCGGCACCTCTGGGCATGAACTGAGAACTCGATAAATTTGATGCGGGTAGCATCGCGACAGAAGCAGAGAAAAGATCCGCAACTGTCGTAAGATTTGCAGGCAATGCGACAGATGAGGAGCAATTAAAACATCTGTAGATGTTGATGTAAGAGCATATAGGAGAGTTGAATAATTCAAGGATCAAGCATGAGCACGAATACAGCAGGTCATGACCGAATCAGAAAGCTGGCTTACGATGAACACGTCTCTGGACAATCCACATGAGCTCCATTGCCCACACCCTCCGGGTTGTTTCCGTGCTCCTTACAACTCGGACACTTGCAATCCTTCCCGCAAGTACACGCGCTGACCATCAACACATCCCCGATTGCGTCTTCGTATATTGCTGATAGATTGGGCAAGCCTGTGACTCGCATTTTCGATTCAGATCTTATACTCTGATCTCCACTGGTCTCTTTGTGGCAAGAAGGTTCGCCTTTCTCCCTACCGAGCACAAGTGGTACGGTCGAGGTCTCCATTCGAGCACGGATATAGTTCCCTACAAGCTCTTTTAAACCCCGTCGAAGGATTTCCTCCGGACTTGACACCTTAGAAGCCAAGGTGGTTTTTTCTGCAGGATTTTGTACTTGAAATCGATTTAACAAATGGGACGATGGTAGGGGATAGGGCGTGTAATGTGAGGCCCGAGATAAATGACTTGGAAGTGGCCTGTTGGCTAGCTGACCGGATGAAGTATACCTGGACGGAAATGAGGACGACATATGATTGGTAGAAGAGGCGATAGGCTCATGTGTGGCCAATGGCGATGGGAAGTAGTCTGCAAACGGAGCGGGTAGAGCCATGGGTGTGGGCGGTACATTGGAGTATGCGGAAAGGGCTGGGGAAGACGATGAGGATGGTGTAGATGCAAGATTGGGATCATGAGATGCCGAGGGCGAGAACACAGATGGACAACATCCACTGCCTGAGCCTGCTGAGGAGTCAAATGTTGGTCCGATTGATTCGATACTAGAACCGTCTTTTCTGGGCACATGCTTTTCTGTAAAACAATGGCATTCACCGCCAACTGAAGAGAAAAAAGAAATGAATACGAATCGCCTGAACGACAGCCCGCGATGGTATACAGAATGAAGACATACCTCGACATAAGCACTGTTTGACTGTTGTTTCAACTGTATGGCACATGGGATGCAACGAACGGACGAACCAATGAGCACATATGCTTCCTGAGACTTAGAGCACACATGGACTCAATACTAACTCTTGGCTTTTCCTTTTTTCAAAGACATAGGAATGACCAATCCGTCGTCGTCGTCGTCCTCCTTCTTTAGTCCACTGACAAGAGATAAAGCTGGTACATCCTTCAGCCCGTTCGGAAGAGCAGGAGCTGACAAAGTGATATCTTTCTTCTTCTTCTTTCCTTGACCTTTCCCTTTGGTGGAGTTGACAACTAATTGTATATATCAAGAGACACTGTTAAACCATACGCATACTCTCACGAATGTATGAAAGGGACATACGATTGGATGAGGATCCCTCGGTGATCTGTGAAGGATCCAATATCAATGGACCACGAGCCTCACACATACACTTTACATGGATCTGTTTCTTCTTTCGGAGATCTCGACAGTGGCTGCACTGTGTTGGCGGTCGGCCTTTTTTCTTGATTTCAAACAATGGTCGATCGGTATGGGCGCACGAGGACGATCGGTGGCCTGTTAAGAGAGGAGAAGGAAGGAGTCACGAACATGATCAGTTGATCTCGACATACCCCTGTACATTAGACAAAACCTAGGAAGCATTTCTGATGAACGAAGGAACAAAGCGGACCTTTGATGCAAGCTTGACTACATATACAAAAAACATGATCCGGATCAAGAATTTCAATCAGCCGGCTCAGGCTGCACGATCAAGCTTGTCGTCCTGACCAAGTGAACTACCCAGCCACATTTGTAGAACTGTGAGCGTACCATGCGTATTTGATCTGTATCGACCATACACACAGAACCCAACCAAGGTCAGATGAAAACTTGATCTCCTGAGGAGAACTGTCAAAGACAAGAAGACTTACGTCGTTAATGAGCTGCGAACGTATCGATGAAAGAACCAACGGATAGACAGTCATCAGCCAAGAAGGCCTAGAGATTCTTTTCACCAAAAGAGAAACAAATCGGAAACTTACCACCATGTTGAATGCGAGACTCGGCTGTTGAGGGAATATCAACTCTGTCTTTCGAGCAAGATTCTCGAGAAGTCCGAGGCAAGATATCCGATTGCTAGAAACAAATCGATTAGAAGGAATATAGGTTTCAGACAAGGTCTAATTTTTTATGTTGAAAGACTTTCTTGACCGTGCAAGAGCGACAAGGATGGAGGACGGAACATGGGAAATTGAGACACCTCGTACCAAGAATAGTGACGATGAGGCTTTTTTCTTTCCGACAAATGGATTTAATAATGACAAGGTCGATTGTCTTTACCGTCGATAAAAGCAATACTCCAAACGGAAGAGACTTGATGGTGAATCTCGAAAGGAAGGAACGTCCAGATCAATAGTTAGCTATCGCTTTCTTGCTTTCTTCTTTGCTTTGATGGGGATATCATTTGCCGGGATTGTCGATCCAAGATGTTTCTTCCACCCTCGGTTGCTTGATCCTAACTGTTTCTAACAGATAAACCAGACGGTGACCGAATTGAGGCCTTTTCGCGAAACTTCACCCATGAATCAAAACCAAGACTACATTATAGCTGACTAGCAATATGGCTCTGGCTGCTGTCCAACAGGGCTGGAGAACAACATCCTCAGCCGGTGATGGTCGATATGTGGTCGATACATGGTCGATACATGGTCGATACATGGTCGATACATGGTCGATACATGGTCGATACGTGATCCTCATCGACTTCGGTACCCTCCGACCACAAACCGCTAGATAGCCATGGGTTGTGGGTTATATATCTTGGAATGAGCCAGTCTCGAGCCCTGCCACATCCTCATCCTCGCCCTCGTTCCCGTCCTCAGCGGCAGCATAACCAAGCTCCGGCGTTCTTCTCCTGGTTCTTCTCCTGGTTCTTATCCTGGTGAAGCGCTACGTGCAGCCTGTTACGCGACGCACTCACGTCTCTGTTCCGCCAAGTCTGAGAGCAAGCAAAGAAGACCCATCCTTAACTTTCGGAACTACCTCATTCTCTTGAATATGCAGCAATGGTGGTGTTTTCAGCTTCGCAGACATCATCTTCACAGTGCCGGGGGCATGTCCACGAGAAGTCAATGAGAATGAGCCGACTTATGATCACATATTCGGGCTTCTCTTAGCGTGTTCTTGATTGACACAACACATTATCATCATAAAATAGAACAGACTGTTGAACAAATTAAGATCGAGGCAGAAGCACGTATTAGGGCAAATATAAAAGTAAAAAGTGGACATCGAAGAAACAGTATGAATCGGAGTCCCACAAAAAGATAAATATCAAAGGCAAGATCTCGTATCAACGGAAAACGGAAGCGGCATTAAGCAAAACCTCGGGACATCCATGAATCAACTGTTTACGAAGATCCAAGGAGTGGGGCCCTCTCCTCGTCTCCCAGAACGGCCTTGACTCCTCCAGACCTCCACTGTGGAAGCAATTAAGCGAACAGAAACATGGTTAAACTTGAATCTCGAACTCAGAAAGATTTCCAACCAAGAGAATACGTACGGTGGTGAAGAGAGCCTTGAGAGAAAAGAAGGTGGCAAGGATGGCGAAGACCAAAGCAGACCAGTGAATAAACTTGCTGGAAGTTTGGTGCTGAAGTCACGAAAAATCATCGCCGAGTCAGTACCTGGCGACAAGACAGCGAATTAAAGTCGGAATAGAGAGCTTGAACTCACCTGGAAAATGGCCCAAAGAACCCAAGAGATAGTAAGGGCTCCTCCAAGATCACCCTCTCGAGAGCTGAAGGCTGTTTGACGCGATGGGGTGATATGTCGTCAGAGATTGAATGAAACGCGCTACACAACATGAGGATCAAATTTGACAAACCATATCCGACCGCAGAAGTCTCGAGGAAGAACCTGGTGTAGGAACAAGAGAGTAGAGATTGAGCGTTTGATCATAGCAGTTACGAATTCAGAGAAGCGTGCTTACAAGGCAAGGAAGACGAAGACTTTGGTTCCAACGCCGGCATTGCCGGGGTGGCCCTCTCGTCCGAAAGCCTGGAAACCAGACAGGACGACTAGGACGAGAGCCCAAGCGTGGTACAAAGAATAAGGAAGATGGATGAAGAGCTCGTCGTAGACGTTGCCACCTCGGTGATTGACTCGGACGGTGTAATAGATGGACGAAACAGTGGCAGAAACGCTTGCAAACGAGGAGAAACGACATTAGTTCATAGCCCTTGGAGAATACGTCATATGAATTAAACTCACAGAATCGAGAAGATGAAAGCAGTGATATACCATCCTCGGACTCCAAAGAAGCTGTAGAGCGAGGTCAATGCGCCGAGCAAGGCAAATCGGATTCCGATGTTGTCAATGATAACCTCCTTTCCGGCATCAGCTGGAAAGACAGTAAAGGATAGGGAGGTTGATCAGTATTTGAAATATAAGAGCTTGAGAAACATGTCACTCACTCCATTGATAGATGACGTATCCGAGCAACAAGAGATGGATCAGAGACCTATGATATATGAGTTTTGGTTGAAGATAAGGGAAAGAAGGAAAAGAAGCTGTCAGAAGATGGTGGCAAGAAATGATATTGTTCAGGTCATAGATTCTCTCCCACAGAGGGCTTACCAGATGTAAAAAGCGTAAGCAGCAGGTGTGATGAAAGTCTCCTTTCCTGGCTCTCCTGAGAAAGTGTACGCATTTGCACCAAGGTTGACGATATAGACGAGGGTATTCAATACCTATTGTGGACAGGAACATGTACACAAACAAGTAAAAAGATGATGTCAGAATTTGAACTTGTGTTGAACAGAGTCGACAGAGTCGACATCCTCGAACCAGGTGAACAGAGTAGAGATTACCTTGAGGAGGAGACCATCAGAAAGAGCCATGATGAACAAATGAGCTGATGTGGAGGCAAGAGATGGGAAACGAGAGACAAATGTAGTTGAGAGATGGAAGTAAGGTAGAAAGAGGATGTATCGCCTTTTCAACTGTTTCTTCTTCTCTCCCGCCATTTTTCATTTTTTCTTATGAACTTCTGACGTAATCGTAACCATGATTAATGGGTAACATTAGATCCCCTCCTCATCCCCGGCAAACCGAACGTCGGCACTCTCCTCCAGCCAAACCATCCAGTTTTTCAAGTATGAACTTCCGTTTCCAACTGTTCCCGAATCTCCGACAACGACAAATTGACGTTTTGCTCTTGTCATCGCGACGTTGAGTCGTCGTTCATCTGACAAAAAACCGACCTCCCGCTTGAAAAATGTAACCGAGTTGATCAGCCCATTTGTCAATTCACATCTTCCTCAGCATTCACCTAACAATGATAGCTTACCTTTCCATTACTTCGAACAAGACTCAAAATCACAACTTCCCGCTCTTGTCCCTGCAATGAATCCACTGTGCCAATCAACAACTCCGGATATTCCGCCTTGAGAAGACTTGAAAGGTAAGAAACCTGTGCTTGATAAGCTGCAAGTACGCCGATATTCTCAGGCCCAATTCCAAGCGCAATCTGATTGTCAAACATAAAATCGAACGAATTGCAAATGAAAATATCAGCGACATTTGTTATCCAAACTATCAAAAGAACAATCCCATACGTACAAGCTTCCTGACGTAGCGCTGCACAACATCAGCCTCATTCTCATTCAACTTGCTTCCCTCCCCGTCAGGTGATTTTCCACCTCCTGGTCCATCGTCTCGTTCAAAAAATTCGCATCCATTGCTATCAAAGAATACAACCGGATGGTCTAGAAACTCGATGTCATCCTCTGATAATTTCGGCAAGTCCGGGAGAGAAGAGAGCGTTCGATCAGAAACGGATTGATGTGAAACCAAGAGAGATGAGTATAGCGCCTTGGACGCGTATTCAGCGATATGCGAATTCATTCTACCGATTCGAAAGATGAGTTGTCAGCCGATCAGTCAATGCCCAAAAAAATCAGAGCGAGACTAACCTGTATTGAACAGTCAAAACCCTCTTGATTCCAGGCCCGTAAAGCTTCTCTAACCTCATGAACAACGTTGTTGCTAATGATCGTAAGGGTTTTAGCTCAGTCTCTCGGGTTTCAGTTGAGGTTGATTCAGACGAGCTCTTGACAAGCTTCTGGTTTGGATGAATGTTAATTTCGCCTACGTCTTCTTGCTCATCATCATCTAAAGATATCTTCTCTAAATCGAGCTCGGCCACTGTACTCTTTAAAAGGGCTTGGTTGAAGGGATCCTCCAAGTCATTTCCCGTGTTCTTTTTGGATGCTTGATTGGTTGGCTTTACTGTTCTCGAATGAGTTGTCTCTGAGAGTATAGTTGGTCCCAACTGACAGGGATCCCCTGCCAAAATCAATTTCTTGGCTTTTAGGATGGGAATCAGACAGACGGCTTCTAACGCTTGTGTTGCCTACCATGAAAAGAGTAGAATCATTAGAGGATGGTTGTTGTAAACATAAATGAAATAAGAAAAATGACCGAGCGGACCTCATCTATAATGACTACATCAAAGTCTTGACTGAACAACTGTCTCGATCCCGCTGTATGACAAGTAGCAAGGACAATCTAAAAGACGCGCGTGAGCCCAAATCACACATGTCAGCCTCTGACGTAAGATTAAAGCAGAGCGGTATGAACAATGAAAGAGCCTACCTCTGTGGTGGAAAGCACATTTCGTATGACACCTGCTTCTCTCTTCCGAAATCTGTCATCATGTGTGGATAAGGTCAGCATCGTAAATTGGCAACGGTTGTTCCATTTGACTCACTCTTTTCGCAGCTCTCTGACATCTCCATACATTGCAAACCTTTCCTTCCCTTTGACGCTTCCTTTTTCTTTCCGACCCTTGGAAAGTCTTTCCAGATGACTGTCTAGCTCTTTCTTGACATCTTTGACAACCTCCCCGCTAGATGAATGGGCGCTCTGGTAGTCCAGTGTAGTGGGTAAAAGAAGAGGGAGGATACGGGCGGGATGCCCAATACGGGTTATTGCTTGAGGTGGAAAGAGTGGTGATAATCGAAGTAGTAGATTGTCTTATACCAATCATGAACAAAACAAGTATCAGTTATGTACACATACACAAATGTTATGATAGATTTGACCAACTGACCGACTGAGAGGTTGGAGGCACCACAGACAAGAACTCGCTTTTTTTGAACTTTGACCAATTGACGGATGATCTCCACAAGGGTATACGTCTTGCCTGTTCCTGGTGGACCATGGATACAGGCCACCTCTAGAAGTAAAGAAACGAAGGGCAATCAGTAATTGTCAGATGCCGTTTTAAAGAGCATCTGTCAATAAAGTCGTTGACATGTAGGACAAACCATTGTTTTCTAATGCAAACCGAACAGCTTCTATTTGACTGTCGTTTAAAAGTTCGTCAAATAGATTGATTTTGTCGACTGAAGTTGTCGTTGGAGGGGATAAACCGAAGCTGATACCATATCACATTGAGAGGGTTATCAGACTGGTACAATTGTAGTGCGTAATGCTGCATGTTCCTTCTCGTAGGTTCAGAGTGTATCTTACAGTGTTTTGAGTAACGGAACAGAGTTGTATTCTGGACGTGGTCCACGCACATGGTCACTGAACGGGGACGATCGGAACTCTAGAATATTCTTGCCCACTTGCTCTTCAAGCTCACCCTCGCTCTCTTGTAAGGATTTCACAGGCTGAACAGCTAAACCTCCAATAGGTAACGTAGCAGGGAGCTTTTCGTCAACTGCTTCTTCGCTGAAAGGATTAGATGCAGGACTCTCAGTACGGGCTGCGACTTTCGAAGAGGTGGTTTTGATTGTTGAATCAAGTGTCGAGGCTGGTCCATCCGCTCCGATCAGCCTTCTGACTTTGTCCAGAGCTTTGCCCATCCTACAAATTTGAATAAACCCTTTTTTGTGGATTAACACGGGAGTGAAAGGTAGGTTCAATGACTTTCAATCTCTGACCTGTCGAAAGTTCCAGTAGCGGCAGTCTTGATTCTATGTGCATTAGATCAGGTTAGTGTTGGAATACATCACATCAGATTAAACCCGTTCGAATCAAATAGCATGAATGGTGCTTACTAACAATCGGCATCTCTCTGGGAGTTCTAAGTCATCGCCATCTCGGACGGATATAGCCATGATCACGATAGTTGTTGTTACTTTATAAATGATTCCTTCAACTTCTTTTCCTTCTTCTTCAGTGTTTTTCTTTCCAGCCTTTCCCTTCCGAGCAGTCTCTTGAGGAACAATCTTAGCAGGATCTCCATTTCGAAACCCATGAGAAGGTAGTCTTGGGTCTGTGTGGAAGGCGGAAGGCCTCTGTAGGCTGACCAGACTGTTGATATACGATACATAACCAGGAAAGAGGGTAATGAATTCGAAAGCATCATCTGGGTTTTTTTAACAGAATCGATACGAGGGAACTGACGATTTTCCTCCCAACCCGATGCTTATACCCGATACTCCAAGTCCTGCTCTTCACAAGAAAAAGATTGGTAATCATTAGGACACGCTGAGAAACAAAAATAAAGATTTTCGTAAGAAATAAGCTTGCCGTTGATAGCTAATCCTTTCTGTGCAAGAACATCCCACGAACAAGAAGTCGATAGCAGAGCCATTCGAGCCTGGTCGGCTTCAAGTTCCTCTTCTAGAAGCTTGGACAACCGGTCGAAGTACTGCCCTAGAGATGCGCTCGAAGGAGGCCGAACTTTGTAAAGACTAGGCATGAATGAATGAACAAGAAGACACTGTCAATGAACTCTCCAACAAGGGTCACTGGTCGGTTGGAGATGTTCAGAGGCTTAATCGCTGAAATAATTCGAGATAATGATGTTTCAATAATCTAAATGGCTCTGGCTGCTGCGGAACAACAATCTTGGCCTGTGACGTGGTCGATACGTGATCCTCATCGACTTCGGTACCCTCCGACCACAAACCGCTAGATAGCCATGGGTCGTGGACTATATGTCTTGAAATGAGCGATCCTCAGCTTACGGCCACCTTATGGTACGCTCGCTCACGGATAATGTGCGCATCCTAGCGGAGACGCTTTGCCTTCGCCCTCCTATCTTCATTCATAGTCGTCAACATCAGTTCAGGTCGACATGGATCTCATCACTATGTTAGACACTTCAATGGCGTCAGCGCTGAGCGACATAGCGAAACGTTGTCGTTCGGTCTGAACTTTTTTGATGTCGAAATGACCCTATATATACTTTGTGCATATATCCCAGATCCGTTTCTACCAACTCGGGTTGAGAGAGACAAAAATCATATAGAACGAGAGTCATAAAATCCGCCAAATAACAATGGTGGTAGAAGGTTGAATTCCGTAGTAAAAAAGAAGTTCACATCGTCGGAGCGAAAGGCGTTTCAGTTACGTTTCGCTTTCAACTCAGTCCTTCATCAATTCTTTCAAGTTTCCTCTGTTGACAGCAGATCTTTCGATCGTACATGAGGACATCAAGACAACACGGAGAATAAGTGATCTAGAAGCTGGCCGATCTGCCATAAAAAATGAACTTTGACAAAAGTAGAGTACACAACAAAACAAATTTAATGATAATCTACAACACACAACAGATAAAATATACAAACAAAAAGAACAAGTAATTCCACAATTGAATTTGACAAAAATTCTTATATTTGTTTTTCTGGTCAGCTTTCTGTGATTGCTATCCTCCCTTTAGGCAGGACCACCGTACGTCTGGGCTTGATGATCGGCTCCCCTATCGCAGACATTGAAGCCGTCGACAGCTTGTCCTTTCTAGCTCTAGGCGGAGGTTTAAAAGATGTCGCTTCCCCTACAGCACGCATATTTCTTGCTTGGGTATTGTCTTCGTCAACGCGTTTCATTTTGCCGTTCCCAGAACGTTGAGTAGGCGAAACCCGTTGCGTTGGCAGTTGACCTTGGCTCTGAACTTCCTCCTCCTTCAGGTCTTGCTTCAGCGATATGATCAATTTGTCCCAGTTTTTGTTGTCACCATCCCAGTCTTCATGGAACAATTGCTTAAGCCGGTCAACGACAAGGCTAGCGGAGTGAACATCTGCCGCCGCGTATTCTATTGCTTCTTGACTGAGAGGTTTAGTCCAGTTGGAAGTCCGAATCGCACTCTTGGGGAGGTAGCGAGTGATGTAATAATTCGTCAAGTTTTGAAGGGAGATGATCTGTCATTAACAAACCAGCCGATTGTCGATCCAACAAAGCGAAGTGTTGAGGACAAGGAACATTTCGTAACACTGAAAGGGCAAAAAGTCATACTGACAGTCCTTCCGGGCCCTGTTCTTATCGGGTCTACGCTTCTCGCCAAATGCGATATATCGACAAATCCTCTAATAAGAACCCCAAAGTCCCTTTTGAGTTTCAACGCGTCGCCTCTTATGTTGACCCCAACCTTGATCCTACTTGAGTCGTTCAGGATAGAAAGCAAGCGAGATGGGATCTTGTAATACATGGCAGAGATCTGACAGAGTACGATTATATGACCATCACCAATCTGGATCAAGGCCGTTTTACGTTCGCAGCCCTTTCGGTAGGAGACTGGCCATTCCATGTCGAACGACAAAGGGACACTACGAAGATAATACGTGGCTGTGAGCGTTTGGGGGGAGTGAGAAGAGCTCAAGGCAGACGGTAAGAACAACTCACTCCGGTTTAAAACATCCTACTAGATCGTCAACTTCGCCTGGAGAAACTGAATATATCACACTGGGAGCTCTTCCAAAATCGTTGCTTTTGATGTCAAACACCGGATGCTCCTCTGGGTTGAAGTTTCTAAACTCATTAGCATCTGATGAGGTCTTTCTGAGGAGAGCGCTGCTACTCTGGGTTCTGACAAGAGTTCTTCTTTTACTCTTATCAGAGGTTCGAGTGATAACTGAAGATGAGTTTAAAGATCGATCCGATATGTCGCTAGCTGACCGGCCAATGGTCCGTATAGAAGATTGCATATTGTTTGTCGATCGGGAAACCTCATAATGCGGCTTGATAGGACTTGATGCAAGACGAGATTCGGGAGACGTATAAATAGGAACTGCTCGAGGTCGTGTTATTGGTGAACTTGGGCTAGATTGGGTTAGGTCGATCACGAAGTTCGTCCTTGAGGTGAAGCATTGGGCAAGGATGGTAAATGATCGGGAAGCCAAAACAAGTATTAAATTTGCAGGTCGAGCTACTTCAGACGCTCAAAAGAGAGATGAGACACTTGAAGAACAATGAACTGCGAGACTCACAGCATAGGAAGGTGCTTCCAAAGGTTGTATTGTTTAAAAACAAGTATGTAGAGGAGAGAAGAAAGTAATCGTCGGTAGAGGCAGGAGAGTTTATAACAGTCTTACAGTGGCAAAGAAACGAGAGCGGTTAATTAATGATGTCAGTTACCATGACGACACAGCCATGAGAGATCTTATCTTGCCCAAACCATACAGACCTCGAACATGCATTATATTGATCATCCATCTAACGTTAACTGCCATGTCGTCAAACACGACCACAGAAACAAGCGTAACTCAGCAACAAATTTCTGCATTCATCGAATTTCAGTCATACGACTTTGACAACGATGTAGAGTTCTCGACAAAAGTGCTTCCTCTACTGTCAAAGTTAGAATCAAATGGGATCGGAACGGACGTACAAGATCTCCTATTGAAATCCAAGGCACGGTATCTCTTTAGGTAGGCTTCTTACTTATATGCTCAAAATCTTGATTTGAAGTACGTTTAATCGCTGGTTGATGCCTTTCAATAGAAAACAGGGTGTCATAATCGATGTTCCATCATACATCATATGGCTTGCATCCCACTCTGCTACAACACCTGGTTTAACCCTAACATCTAATTCTGAACCGAATACTTCTAAAAGTGAAGACGTCTCCGACGTGACGCCAAAAGTTCATACTTTTATCGCGTCTTCCACTGCCTCAGAGGGTCAACCTCTCATAGCACCCCTTCCGTTGCAAGAGTTGGCTAGACTCATCGCGCAGGGACGAGTGAATGAAATCCCGGTGTTGCATGTCGAAGAGAGACTACATGATGTTCGCACTTTATCCTCTATCTGAAAAAAATTGGAAATTTACTGAAACATCTTATTGTGCCTCATGAAGCAGGCACCAGAGAAGACAAATGCCACTGTGCCAGTCCTCAAGCCCTGGGAACGTGTTCACAAGCAATCCTAAACCGGGTGTGAGGATTCTGCACTATTCTCAAGACGAATACTGTAGATATGCATACAAAACAAACGAGTAAAAGAGAAGTAACAAAAATTCGGAAGCAGCGCAAACTCAGACGACGAAGCATTAATGAGGAAGACGAGAACAGAGGCACGCATGTAAAATCGAGAGGAGAGGGGAGATACAAAACCGAGGGTCGATACCCATCTAGTTCTCGGGTATACGGAAGATCGTAATCTCTGCACGAAATCGACATAAGCAACATGTGGTGCATCAGCGGGTGCGGAAAAGACTAAATCAGACGGTAAACAGAAGAGACACTTACCATTTTGCTTGAAATATCTTCTGTTCTCTTCATCAATCAAAACTAGATTCAAGAAGTACCTCGCTGAAAACTTCTTGTTAACATCTCTAAATGTCGGCGTAAGTTCAAATCCTCCAAGGAAAAGTCGGATGGGAATTGTTTCTCCTGTATGAATATGATCAAAGAAGATTAGTGAGGCACACCAACCACACCTTTCGAGTCATTGATGTTCTTGTACAGACCTCTAACAGGAGCTCCATCCATGATCTTCGGATTTTTTTTGCAAACAAGAATATGTAGAATCAATCACCATTTTTGTGACATGAGTAGCGACGAGTGTTGAGAAAGTGTGTCAACATACCTCGAATTTGGTAATTGTTTCGCTCTCATTATACAGATTAGGGGGCGCGCCTGTAGTCTCCTTACGGATGATGGACAGTTCCATATGTTTGATTTTGATTCGGACTAGTAAGAAATAGATCTTGCCGACAATCACATCTTTGAGATGATACCTGATACAATCAATACGCCGACGAATGGATCGCACTCAACACGTTAGAACCAGAAGATAGTCGCGTCTCCATGATCCGTTGATCGATAGAGTGTAACTGAGACAGGACATACTTTGACTTATTGTACTCAAATTCAATATGCAGACAATCCTCAATCCCAACCTCCATCTTGATCGAATTGTTCGAGTCCGGCGGCATTCTGTATGAATGTACCCATATGTCTTTCTCCTTGACGACATCCGCCATCCGTCGAGAGATCGTAACCCGAAGAAAGTATCTGATTTTATATGGTTCGAATTATGCTTCAGTGACCTCACGCGGCGAGCTGAATTGAAACAATCTTGAAAACAGTGAGGAGGCCGGGGCGAACCTCAACTTGACATTGATACCCTGGTAGGACTCGTACTGCTTTTCCACGTTCTTGAAGTTGAAATTGAATGTCTGAGCCTGACGCATCTCTCCCGGAGAAGCAAGCTCCTGAGACAGTGATAGAAATTCATAATGGTTTCCTCGATCATAAAACCTATGCATATATGGAGGAATGGAACGCCATTCAGAATCGAACACTGATTCAGTTATTTCGACATAATCTGTATACAACATACATTTCTGATAGATAAGCCCAAACGACCGTGAAGCGACAATCGAGGTCAGGTTCTTATTCTAGACAAGGGCTGAGTGTTTATCAGACTCACCTATTGATCCAACCTAATAAAACATTGTTCCAACCCGATAATACATAGATTCAAGAGGTTAGTCTGAATCGACCAAAATCCTAAGATAATCATCCCGTGCTAACATCCATCCGATCAGTCTCAAATATCCAATTAGAGAGCTCACAAATTCGACTTTGATCCCTTCATGAACTAGCTTCTTTCCATCTTTTACCCTCACTGTCACCTGACCACCGACCGCTTCGCCATCGAAATATACTGGAGAGAGTTCCTTTTCGTCCTTTTCGAGCTTAATCTCGACTTGCTTCCGTTCGGATTCGGAGGAAAGTCGGATATCGACATCTATTGGTTGAGCGAAAGAAAAAAAGGATGCCATTTGAATCTCACAAGGCGTATATTTGATCCTAGAGGGCAACGAGAGGGAGAATAAAGGCGGAAGTGAAGGCGACGAAGACTGATCAAGATGGAAGGATTAGAAGATGGCCGATAGCTGAGGGCAGTCACGAAGAGTGCCACTTATGTGGCGATAGGTGAATGCATGCGGTGCACAGCTTTCTCTGTTCGCATATGCTTTTGGTCAACGATCAATTAAAGCCAACTAGCAATATGGCTCTGGCTGCTGTCCAACAGGGCTGGAGAACAACATCCTCAGCCGGTGATGGTCGATATGTGGTCGATACATGGTCGATACATGGTCGATACATGGTCGATACGTGATCCTCATCGACTTCGGTACCCTCCGACCACAAACCGCTAGATAGCCATGGGTTGTGGGTTATATATCTTGGAATGAGCCAGTCTCGAGCCCTGCCACATCCTCATCCTCGCCCTCGTTCCCGTCCTCAGCGGCAGCATAACCAAGCTCCGGCGTTCTTCTCCTGGTTCTTCTCCTGGTTCTTATCCTGGTGAAGCGCTACGTGCAGCCTGTTACGAGAAGCATTCATATCGTCATGATCAATTGATTTGACTAATTGTATAATAGCCTAGCTATGGATACATCAATAGTACATCTGAACTCATAATATCTTTGTAACTCTGATTTTAATCTTGCTTGAGTGGTTTTCCTTTTCCTCCAGTTTCCTGCGCGTCTCGCATTTTGGTCGTCGCGTTAGCCGGTTTGCGCTTTGGCTTCGCTCCCGGACCAGGCTTGAAGTATCTGTCCAGAGTGTTCTTCTGCCCCTGCATCTGTCTCTCCTTCGCCTTCTCTCTTTTTATTGCCTCGTCAGACTTGACTCCAATCTTCATTGCTTCCATCAGCACTTGGAATTCTTCGTTCCCGATTATACCCCCCGAAGCTTCTCGGTGTCCTCTGGCATAGTCTTCGCCGACGCGATCTATCCAACCAGGACTCAAAGCTTCGCACAGAGGTCTATATGCATTTAGAATCTCGATCAAATTCGGAGTCGATGCATCGGAGGGTGAAGAAGCTGAAGAAGCTTTTGACCTCGGAACTCTGCATGAGAAGTGCGTTCTCCCGGGGGTATACAAGTCGTTTGTACACTGTGGTGTATGCCGAACACAAACAGAAGAAGACGATCAGGAAATCGGGTATGCCATAAATACATTTTCTAGTTTCGGTTCAAAGAGGCAACATACCATTACTAAAACAAGGTCCTTTGCAGTTTTCAATGTCCCAGCCCATCTGGTAGCAATCAGTGGATGTACTTGGTACCCACTATGAATGGCAATCACAGCGATCCGGCCGTCTTTGCTGAACTTCGGCCCCGCGCTCTGCCAACGAGCAGTCTCAGTTGTGGTCCGGGCCCGACAGTCCAGCAAGTATGGGGCAGAGATAATATCTGAGAGACTTGCCGCATTGAACATAACGTTCCATGCTTTCTCTACATCGAAGTCTGGTGTTCTTCGAGCTAAATCATGAAGATCATTTGAGCTGGAACAATTAGGATGAGAAGATTTTAATACAAAAAAAACCACCAAACTCACGGGCATTCAACATGGAGACGGCTTTCGATAATTTGGACTTGGTACTTCTCCTCTCAACTTCGGCCAGCCAACTAGGCCACGGCTCATCTTTTCCAAATTTAACAGTACCTGCTCCTAGGTCTCCATAAACTCCAATCAATGCTGATTCGCCTTGAGTATCTTTCACCTCATCGTCTAATTCGCAACAAAGCATGTATGTCAACATAGAGCTAGTCGCGACAGGTTCGGATTTGCATGCGCTAAGGACCGCTGCCCTGTCTGGGAACGCATCTGAATAATGATGATCGATGATAAGACATTCTGTGTTTGGGTCAGGAATGAGTGGAGGACCAGGACGAGATCCCTGATCAAGCGCGATAACTCTGGTAAACGATCGAGCTAGTGAGGAGGGCAGACTATGAACGTTTGCTCCTTTGGGAAGAAAGTAGATCTCAGGAGTTGGAAAAGAGGATAAAGTTGCTTCTGAGCGGGAGGCCATTAAGAGTAAGGTACGATAGAGGATTAGAGTAGATGATAGTCCGTCCGCATCCTTGTCCGGAACAAGGACAACTAAGAAATGGAGCATGCGCGAAGAACAGTTTCAGCTTGACTGAGTATAGTGAATACGCTTGGACTGAGCGGCACTACCTACCTCGATGGCTTCCTTGTACGCAATCCCTGAGGAAAGTCTTGGCTTGTTCCATGCTTTCCCTTGGAGCGGGCCAGTCATGATGGGGAGAAAGCTTAACCAACTTGTTTGGGCTTGCAGAAGCGGACATGCTGCTGAAAGAAGGGGACGCTGAACGTTTTGACATCATTTGAGCCAAACCTTTGAACATGGTTTGAACATGGTATGGTGTACGGTGCTGAAGCAATATATTCGATCGAGATCGTCATCAGATTGTGTGTGCGTCATTGGTTTGTCGCTTAGTCAGCATAACTATATACGGCGTTGACCGACACGTTTAAGGCAAATGAACCGGTCTGATCTCACCCGCCTCTTTTGATTCCTTTATAACGGCTCATTTTCTTTCTTTCGCCACCTTTGGAGTTCATCGTCTCTCTTCCTAAAAACGTTTCTCTTTCGAAACTTCTACATTCTATGTCTGCCAGCACAATCAAGACCGTGGTATGTACATGCGTTCTATATCTCAACTTGCAGTCAGTACAATATGTTCTTCGCTGATGGTTGCTGTGACTGGGTAAAAATATAATTGGTCACCTGGCCACTCATGTCCCCTTAGAACGTGGTCTCTCTCGTTCCATTCGCCATCGCCCATCTCTACTTTGGAGTAAGTCGGTCATTCGTTCTTTTCTTGCAGCAAATCAGATTCTTACTCTGCTCCATTTCATCCATCTTCGTAGTACAAAACATCTATTGGATTTGATCACTATGTACACCCCTCTCCGATTCTCTCCATCGGCAAGTGGGCTTGGCTCGGTTTCCAGGGGCAGGCTCTACTCGTGATTCTTTTCCAGATCTATCAGTTTTGTCAGTCACTACATCTGATGTATGCATAAGGTCCCTCCAAACCAACTGACCTGGTTGTATCCTTTCTACAGTTGACTCTGCGCTTCCAGTAGTGGCTGGTGTGATTGGCTCTCGATACGCTGTAGCTTCACTCGTACAAATTCTTGCTATTCTTGTCTGGGTAGTAAGTTTTGTCGTTTCTGCTATCAGCCACTTCACGCTCTTCATAAAGTGCCTAATCAGAATAAATACAATTCGTTTGGACATATTGTAGCGAACGGCCAACTACCTTGCCGCTTTCATTCTCAGCGCTCTCCTTTGGCTCCTCGTGCTTTCGATCTACCTTGATGTTCAGCGAAAGCATATTGCCCGATCATTCTTTGATCTGTTCGCTGTGCAAGGTCTCTTCTCGTTCTGGCTCGTCTGGGTAGGTCAAGCAATCTCTTTTAACTTGCAGTCGTTTTCAAATACATGCTGAGCCTTGTTGTAAATTCTTCCTAGTCAACCTACCTCACAATCTTTATCGGCTCTCAAGCCTTTAACCTAGTCCATGGAAACATTCACCCAAGCACCGTCTGGACCTCAATTTTCATCCTGTGAGTCGCTCTCTTGAGTTTCCATTCCAGATGCGAGTTTCAACTCATATGCATTCTGGCTTCTAGTGCACTTTTCGCTGCCATCTCGATTGGCTCAGCCATCACTAGCGATAGCCGACCTGCCGGTGACTTCAACCATTCATTCGGAACTTTCTGGGTTACTCTCGGAGTTTTCACTGCTGTCCGACATCAGCACAAGCTTCGATCGCTTGCCTGGGTGTCTGGCCTCCTCGCCGTTCTCACCGGTCTTGTCTTCGTCTACTCTTCGTACACCGCTGTAAGTCCTGGGATCATGTCCGGATATTCTTTATCAAATGATATGGACTGAACCAACTCTTTGCTGTCGCTTTGTCTCTTCTCACACAGTATCAAGCCTACCAGGCTCGTATCTTTTTGGTTGAAGATGACGAAGCTGCTGATGAACGACGAGCTCTCCTCTCCTCTAATGCCTGAATACGTTAAACGTCACTTCGGCCACTCCTCCACTTCAAGTACCGTACTCTATTGATTTTTATCTCTTTGACTATGAATCATTTTCTTGTTCGATTGTTTTTGTTTTTGTAACTATCATCCTTGCTCATATTGATGTTCATGCTGCTCAGTAACTTGCTGTGATGTTTAAGCTTTGATAGGGTCGGGAAGAGTCAACCGCACACGTCATAAAGAGACGATCGGCTACGTCCGATTAAAAACTTCATTCTTAATGATTGAATTACTGCTACCACCGGTCAAGGTTGCTCCGCAGCAGCCAGAGCCATATAGCCATAACTACCACTTTCAGACCGTCGACGTTCAAACATTTCATTATGCCATCGACCCAGAAAGTTCCCCGATCTGACAAGCCATTTGAGGCACCGACGTTCTACTCATGCTACCTTCTCCGACCTATTTATCCAAGATCAAAACGGACATATGTTAGTCGATCATGTGATCTGTTACTATTTTGTGTATTTGTCCCTATCCCTTTGTCTTGATTACTGTGATAGTTGATATCACCCCGGGAACAAGCAGTGTGAAGGTTGACGGTCTTTCCAATATGATCTCTTCCTAATGATTGTTTGATTAATCTTTCTGATAACATAGGTTGGCTCATCGCCTCATCCGATGAGGAGGCTCAGACAACACAACGGAGAAGCCTTGGGAGGAGCTGTACGACGTTTCCTGTAGCGTCTAGAATGGCTCATCATCGTCATTCTTCTTTTTGTAAAATCACTAATACAGGATATCCTTCCATGAATTGTTCACTTCGTTCATTGAGATGCATATAGTTATATACAAGGAAATGGGGACCATGGAACATGGAGATGCTCGTCTATGGGTTTCCCAGTAAGCATTCTGCTCTACAAGTAAGCGCATTCTTTACAACTACATAAGACTTCTCTCTATCTAAATCATGATGGTTCTGCTGACGGATTGAATGAGATGACTGATTAACTATACAAGTTTGAGTGGGCTTGGCAACATCCAGAGTGAGTCTTTTTGTGATGCATTCATGAATTGTCATCAAACTAAGACACATCGGTTTCAAGACGCTCCCGATTCCTCCGTCCACCTTCCGTTGTTCCTTCTCCAGAATATACTTCTACTGGCAAACTTAGAACCCCTAAGCCTTCTCTCCAAGCACCATACTTTCCTCGAAACCCGACCTCTAATGAACCACTGACGAAAGTTAGAGTGGCGAAAAAGATGTTGAGCCTTCCTCCTTGGAACAGGCTTCCCCTCCATGTCAGATTATTTTCCATCGAAGCTGTGAGGCTTTGGTTGGATGAGGAGCCTGGAAACAAGACAATGAAGTCCAAGTGGATGGAGGTTGATCGAATCGAGATTAGAAGAAAGGGGTTTGATGTTGTTTGGGATTTGGCGGGTGTTCATGGAGATAGAGGTCTCAGGCAGCTAGGGACAAAAGGGATTGATGAGGAAACGGGCTTGATCGATGTTTATGATCGTGCGTGCTTTCTTTATCTCTCTACATTCGAGTCGCGTATAGTCAGTCCAACCCGAACCTGATATCTACCAATTATCCAATACCTCCATAAGATTCATTTAGTACATCACACTGGGAAAAATACAAATTATTATCCGACCAAGCTTTAGTATCTCGTCAATCAACTTGCACCCTTTGCACTCAACCTATACCTCTCTCCCAACCGCTTGCATACGCCCTCTGTGTCTCTTCCTCTTCTCCTACTTGTTTATCCACAGCGCATCTCACGTGCCTTTCCTCCCACTTCTCATTCTCACCCGAGTCGACTTCTTCCGGTCATCCTGTCCATCGAGTCGAAGGAAAGATATTGATACCTCAGTGGGGAACATGCCCAGGGGGATGTGGGTGGGAAGGAGAATGGGGAGATATAGTGAGGGGCTGTTGGGCGAGGAAGAGAGGATCAGAAGGAATGTATGATGAGAAGACAAAGAAGAAGAGGGGGTCGAAGACACATATCAGTGAGGAAGATGAAGAGAGCGGCGATGAGGCGGAGGAGAACAGTGATGATGCACTCGATGATGTACCTGATGAGACATTTCGTTAGCTTTGACGCTTGTTTCTCATGTCTCGAAGTCAACCATGCCTTCTGATCTGGTTGATTTCATCAAACACAATCAGGCTGTTATTGAGAACAAAATCAGAGACAGGAGGGAGTTGACGGTATCTAGTAGTCTTCTATCTTCTTCCTCAAATGTCTCAACCAGGCTGTAAGTTTGGTTTCCTTTGGGACAGAGCTACCAGCGCGTAGCCCTTGTCCTCGCGTCTCTTCCAAATGTTAATCAGGTGTTGAATAATCAGATATCCTCATCAATTCGACGCACGCGTTCTTCTCCCTGCGCATTTGCTTCTTCCCGGCCATATCTCGGTTAGTCACTTGGGTCTCTGGACACTGCCAAGCCGAACTCGACCTCTATGACATATTTGAGAATATGATTGTTTGATATTCAAACTGTATTATCTAAGGGCTTGAGACGCGCCTTGTTTTGCTTTCTTGATTTTCGGTTCCTCTTGCTTGATCATCTCTATCGTCTTCTCTACATACCTTGCTTCTTGTTGCTAGTAAACACCTCAGAAGGTCTAGTTGGCATTCTTGGAACCGACGTGTCCTTCAACAAACCACTTCTGCCATGTCAGGCATTGATGAAACTCCCTCAAGGTAAGTATCTCTAGATGTTTTGGGTTTCTTACCTCAAAAACCGTTCACGTTAACTGTTCTGAACGACTGCTTCTCTCTTTCTTTACCTCAGACCAAGACTCGATCAATCATACTCCCATGAGCTTCCTTCTCTACCGACCATGCGACCAGTTGATTCTGATGGTGAGGAGGAGTACACCGATGAGATGAGCGAGTCTGTAAGTGGATCCTCAGTAATTCGCCAGATTTCCTGAAAGAGTTTCACTGAGCGCACTTCCAGCCTGTTTTTTTCCATCCCTCCCATTGTTGTTGACGACCATAGGATCCAAACTTTGACCTATCTTACTCGTATTCTATTCCAACGGGTACCCCATCCACACAATCTGGCATAAATTCGTCCAGCACTGTAACACCATCCACATTTCCTACACCCCATGGCTATGCCCGCTCCTCCCTAGCCTCTTCTGAAGCTGCTACACCGTCATCCGTCGCATCCACTAGGGTTACTCCGCTCGCTAGATATGCCATGAGAAATCCGTATGCTCAAGAGACACCTCGGCAGGCTCCGTCAACACCTGTTTCCAATAATAACACTCCATTTACATCCACTCCAGCCTCCTACCAATCTGCCAGGTCGAGAACTTCCATCAACTCAGCAAACAAAAGCCTTCGCTCGAGCTTGAACTCGACAGCTTCCCCTCGAAGTAGATTCTCTCGACCGAGTCCTAGAAGACAGGCTTCTCCACTTCGCAATCAAAGCTTGGCATCAAAGTGGGACCTCTCGGGAATATCTGCGGCTACACCTTCGATGGCTTCGGAAAGTATGATTTCAAACATGCAAGATGATTCCTTCGTGGACGAGCAGTCTTTGCCTCTGTCGTCAAGGGAGAGTCAGTTAAATGAGCATTCGCTATTGGAGGATCAAGCTCAGCTACTGGGCATACAAGAAGAGGGAAATTCTTTTGCAAGTTTTAGTCGGACTGCGGAGGTGACTGACGAAAGAGCCGATGCAAATCTGCTTGATGAGGCCGAAGATCAGGAGATCAGAGAAGGGGAAGCGATAAATGCCTCCACTGATCCTGAACAACCACCATACAACGATAGCGAAGGAGAGTCTGGAGTCGACGAAGTATCGGGAGGACACCAACATGATCACGCGACGAAAGAGGGAAACTCTGTGAATGAAGACCAATCGGAAAACATCTCGTTCGATGCTTCGATGGGTATCAACTCTAAGTCGAGACTACCCTCGGCTGAACTTTCTCTTGTACTCGAAGCTGAAGAAGAGGAGGAGCAGACAGGTACACAGAAATCATTGGTCGATGCTCCTACACCCGATGTGATTGTATGTGTTTCATGTCAACTGTTTGTGACCAGATTTTGCCTGTCGTTTTGATATTGATCAGCTTCTGAAATATCTTGTTACCTAGGCGCGAACCTCATACGTACAACTAGGTCTGCGGCGCTCAAGGTCTGCAGCTCCTCGACCAGAACTTTCATCATCACCCATATCGTCTACCACCTCGGCCACCTCCGAATCACGCGTGTCGACCCCCAATGGCGCATCTCAAAACTCTCAACAGCTCGACGTTAATCTTATCTCTATCCCTTTCCAATCCGATGAAGACATCTCCGAGGACAGTCTGACAGGAGAGCCACGGAGTATGCTCAGCGATATATATCATTCTCCACTTAAGGACACTACAAACATCAGTTTCTCAACTCCCGGTGGAACAGTCTATGGAGCGTCTTCTGATTCCAGTACCCCTTATCGACGTCCCTTAATGAAGGAGTTTACCATACCAATTGCCGACTCCACCCCAGCAACGACTTCTAGAGTTCCTCGGCCCGCCCTAGATGCAACTAGAGCTATGATGGCTAGCCCACTCCCTCCTTCAAACGCAGACCGAAGAACAAGTCTGGTGCTCTCAACCTTGAGCTCATCCGTTACTCGACCTAGAGTCCGAGGGACGCCCCATACTCGCCGGTCGTATTTAGGATCGGGCTCGTTGAGAACCTCGATGTTGGCGCAAAATGCGTCGCGCGCAATGTCTGAGACACCGACTTCGTCAACCCATATGCTTAGTCTACCTGGAAACACGACCGGTCTTGAAGAGGACTCCTCATTTGTATCAGTCGAATCAGCAGAAGACCTCACAAACCTTCATCGTGCCAATACTTCTCTACCCGTGTCAGAAAACCCTTCCCGGCAGATCGGTGTCAAGCTGCACAAACACCTTCATGAGCTAAACACCCAGCAGCATGTTCTGATTAGCAATCTACAAGACGAAAACGAAGACTTGAGGGATCAATTAGAAGCCGCGCAGGCCATGCTTGCTTCTATTCAGATTAAGGACAATCTTCAACCCAATAATCAATATGACCAATCTAGAACATCCACATCTCCAGTCTCTCTGCAGGAACTCGAACAGCTCAAACATCTCTTGCATGAAAGGAATGAAGAGATTGAAAAACTTCACCTGAGAACAGAAGAGGCAGACCAACGAGATGCAGAGGTGGATGAAGAACTTGCTATACTTCGACAGCAGATCGAGCTTCTTTCTCAGCAAGAACTTAGCCAAGCCGCCGCTATCGCCCTTCCCCCATCAACTCCATCCAGTCCAGAATCTTCTTCAATTCTTACACGCGTCTCACTCGAAGGTCTTCTGTCCACAAAAACTGCAGAGGTAGAATCTATCAAAATCGAGCTGACCGAGGTCAAGGCTACAGCTGAGCGTCAGATTCAGGATTTTGGACGAAAGACGGAGCACCTCGAGTCGGAAATTATGGATATCCTCGCAGAGAACGAGGCTGAGTTAAAACTCGCTTGTTCAGAGAAGGAAGCCTTAAAGGAAGCTCTGACCAAAGCCAAAAAGGAGAGCGAAGAAGCGATGGGAGCTCTCAAAGTAGAAATCGATTCAGCTCGAGCCGAAAGAGACGCAGAATCAAAGAAGTCGATTGCTCTCCAGGCCCACATAGATTCCGTGCTTGAGACGGTCTCCGAAAAGGATCAAATCATTGTCTCTCTACGATCAGCTGCTTTAAACACGAGCTCGGACGGACGAGTCATCCAACTCGAGCTTGAACTGTCAGCAGCCCAGGACAAGTGCATTCAACTGGGAGAGGAGGTTCGACAGCTTCAAGCTCAAAATCAGCAGTCTTGGGCTCGACTCAAGTCGTCCGAGGATCTCTTCGAATCAGTTACAGAAAAACTTATGATAGCTGAATCCAGTTTGGCCACCGTACGAGAAGCTGCAGATCGAACCGGAGATGAGCTCTCTGCTAACAAAAAGCGTCTTCAAGAAGCAGAGGAGCAAACCGCAGCCCTAGTTGACCAACTATCCCAGCAACAGAAGGATGCCACCGAACGAGGCCAAGGCCATCAGGGTGAACTTCTCTCACTTAGTGACAAACTTGCTGCCGCCGTTGCTCTTCAAGAACAACAATCAGCCAAGCAGAAAGAATTAGAGTTGTCTCATTCAGAAGCTTTGGGTCAGCTCAAGACTACATACTCTGAGTTGATATCCTCACTTGAGGATGCCGTTGTCAAGGCCGATGTCCAATCTGATTCATATGTTCAACAGATTTCTGCTCTGCAAGCACAAGTCAATGTGCTCGAGGACCAAAACGCGAGTCGAGCTCGTACGAACCCTTCGCCATCCCCTTCGCCTAGGCCTTTGGCTGATCATTCCAAGATATATACAAGTGGAATCGAGACTTCTTTCATTGCGGGGGATGAGGCCGTCAGTCAGCTTAAAGCTCAACTCTTTGCTGCGAACAAGGAGCTCAGCCGAATGAAGGCAGACATGGCCTCTTCTCCATATCGTCGAGCGGCACTAGAGCACAAGAATCTGCGTATTCAAGTCTTGGAATCTTTGAACACCAATCTGGATTCTCATTTAGGCGCTATGAGAAATCAGTCTCGAAAGCTTTCCATTGCTTCTTTCCGGTCCGCCAACTCATCGATTGCAAATAACTCAATAATGTCGGTTCAAACACCTAAAAACATTGGATCTCTCCGCAAGGTGAGTTCGTCTTTTGTAGATTGTCAATCAAAGCACAGTGCTCCTCCACAAGTCTTTCCACCTGACGCGTTCAATGCTTTTTCAACTTTAATCAGATGCCTTGGCTAGATAGTCCTTCTCCCGCTTCGACTTTCAAGGAGGCTTTTGAGATCGAGCGTTTACAGTCCGAACTGGATCATCTAAATGAGCTAATCGATCTGAATGTTGCCAAACTCAAGGATTCTGGGAAGCAACAGCTCTCGCTATCAGACGAATTATCAGAAACAAAGGACCGACTCACAAAAGCACAATCCGAGCTCGAGAGCCAGAGAAAGAAGGCTGAAGGTCTCCTTTGGGAGAACGAGCAGCTTCAGCTCCAGATCCAAAACACGCTATCCAAACAATCTACTGTCTCTGAGTAAGTTTGAATACTTTTACTTCAAATATGGATAGCCAGGCGTGACTAACTTCTGTACTTTATTGTAGGATCTCAACCCAAATTGCCTCTCTTCAAGCAACTGTATCTCAGGCAAGGAAGGATCTTCTTGCCGCTGAACAGTCACGCGATGCCGACCGGCAATCTTTCAAGGCGAAACACAAGGTTTTACAAAGAAGCCTAGATGAGCTAGAAGCTCAACTTGAATGTAAAGAACGTGCTCTCAAAGAAGCTATCAACGCTCGAAGGTCGCTCGAAGAGGTAAGCTTATCTTTGGTTGAGTGAATGTGTCCTACCATTTGTTTGACCTCTTAGAAATCAACAGGACTTGACCGAACAACAAATTGGATCTCAGAAGCTTGAGCAGGAGATAAAGAAGATGAAGCATCAAAGAAAGGAAGAGTCAGAGACTCTTGCAGCAGCAGAGGTCGCTAGGCTGAAGCATGAGAGCGAGATCAAGCGACTTGGACGCGTGAGTCAAACTATCATACCGAAAACAAAGGTCATATAAGAATGGGGAATGAAAAAACCGCAGAGGCTGACTGCTTGTGTGTCTTACCTAGGATCTTGACATGGCCCATAGTGATTTAGAACAAGCCACTCAGCATGCGGAGCATCTTACAGAAATCATCGGTCGAAAGGAAGCAAGTCCGACTGATCTGACAGCTGCAGAAAAAGAGAAGGCTTCGCTACGAAACGATATCAGGAAACTCAACCAGGTAGGTATCGATTTGCTCATGGACAATTTTTACTCAGTTAGAGACCCTCTGACACGAAAGCGAAATAAACAGGAACTGTCAATCGCTCGACTGGATCTTGAGGACTCCAAGCAAGATGTCAACCGATTACGGAAAACGTTGGAATCAAAACGGTCTGTAATGGATAGTGAGATCGAACGTCTTGAGAAGACGAAGGTAGAATTGGAAACTAATGTCAGGCAATCGACCAAAGTGAGTAACAATTATCTGTTTCCCTTGAATTGTTGCATTCCGACCCTACTGACCAATGGACTCGACCTGAATGTTCGTTGTTCAAAGAATCTTGACGACGCGAGGCGCGAAATCAATGACTTGAAGCAAACATTGAATAGTATGCTCTTACGACTCATTCTAGTGGTACTACGATCTAGCTACTCATCTGCTCTCATGATTGAATCGACCTTCTCTTAGATGCCCGTATTGAAGGGACAAATTCCGCTCAGCAAGTTACCCATGATCTTCAAGCTCTTCGCCGACAGAAAGCGCAACAGGATGATAAGCTTCGAAGCGCGGAGATCGCTTTAAGCGAAGTCGAGAACGTTGGTCATCCTTACCTTGTGTTGAATCGTCTTGATTCATGGCGGAATTTTAATCTTACGAATTTCCTATCGTCTAGAAATATGTTATACTCCAAGCACAATCGGCTGCCTCTAGAACAGCGACCTCGACCCTTCAAGAGACGCTTTCTCAGCAACAATCAGTTCTCGATTCGCAGACACATGAACTTACCCAGTATCGCCTACAATCCCAACAAGTCGAGGCCGAACGGGAAACCATAAAGCGAGAGATCGTCAGCTTGGAGAAGGAGCTTCAACGAGCGAAGCGAGATACGCGCTGCCTCAAAGATGAGATTGCATCTCTCCGGAGTGAGCAGAGTGCGAGCTTGGAAGTAGAGAAAGAAACGTTCGGAAAGACAAAAGAAGAACTAGCAGAGAAGTTGAATTTGGCGGAGAATCAATTGAAGTCATTAGATGCTAGTCGCAAGAGCCTGGAACAGCGATATACATCGGTTAACTTAGAGCTTCGGGTGACTAAAGCTGAGTAAGTTCGTTCCTGTTGCTCGAAAGAAGTATGTATTGGATGACTTACTAGGTTTGATATGAAACAGCTTAAGCAATCTAACAGCATACCGACTTCAAGCTGATGAAGAAGCTCGACGACTTGATTCAGAATTACGAACCGCATCAACCGAGTACGTACCTAAAGATTTGTTCCGTATCGACACTGGTATCAAGCTGAGCTGATCAGTTTGATGTTCTCGTTGACGGCCCGTTAGTCTCAGCAATCTCAAATATCGACATTCGAAGGAATCTAAGGGATTATTAGTCGACATTCGATATCTAAAGCAGAAGTTTACCAGAGAAAATTCCTTCCGCGAGGACTTATCACTTCAGAAGGAGTATCTTCTTATCCTTATCGGTCAACTTAGTCGACAGTATGTGACAGATTTTTATCTCTTGCATTGGAGATCGGCTGTGAAATGGTTGCCTCAACTTACTGAGATATCTCATTATTCCCAGGCAATCTCGAGTGTATGCTGCAATTTCTCAGATGGGATATCCAGACGAGAAACCGGTGATTCGTAAACGACGAACACTCAAATCGACAGTCCATGCTGTCATTCTAATCATTCGTACCAAAAAATTCGCTACTGAATGGCGTAGGGAAAGTGAGGTCAAGGTGGCATTGATGAGCGCTTATGAGCGCGTCGTATCGGAACGAGCCACACGGAAGGCCGTTGCAAATGGTTCTTCAAAACCGCTGCGCTGAGTTTGTATGAATCTCTTGATCTGTGGCGCCCTCTCTTGTTTACTTTCCCCTAAGCTTTCTATTCTCTCTCAGAATGCCGAGGGATGTCTAGCTCAAGTATAAATTATTTGGTCTCTTATAAATTTGAGGCTGCGTAATGGTTGTTGTTCATTTCTCTTCGCTTCAATTTCCTCTTGATCCACGATTACAATCCTTCTCAACGTTTATCGTACTTTTGACGATATTATATATGTTTTTCCTTATGTCTGTATTCTATTTATCTCTATGATTGTGGCTAAACCCTCTGCGGCTGCCTCCAACGATACGCTAGTGTGTGATTTAATGTATATCCCAAGCGCGATCCCTAGCCAACTTCAAGGTCGAAAAACGAACTCCAAACAAGTGGTATTGATTATATATTATAGGAAAAAGGATGACTGATGATGCCCTCGCTCCCAAGAAGAACAAAGTTAGTCCTTCTTTTCTGGCTCTGTTACCTGAACTTCACCCTTGTCATTTAGACTCATTCTGTAGAGCTCCACCTCCTCCTCACCGTCCTCGCCATCCTTGTCCACGTCTCCCGTAGACTGCTTCTCTTCAGCATCTTCCTTCGTAGCCTCAGACTCCTTGTCATCGCCTAGCAACATCCTGCCAACTAACCAGACGGCCACCTCGTTTCGTTCCATCATTTCAGCCTCTCCAACAGCCGTATGACCCGAAACATTCTTGATGTCAATCAGTTTGTCGCCAGGTGACGAGGGATGAAGGATGAGCGATTTTACGATAGGAAGGTGACCATTGAGAGAGGCCCAATGGAGGGCAGTTGATCCACTGGAGTTTTGAAGGGAGAATTGATTAGGAGGAAGAAGTGGTAAGAGGTAGTTCAATAATTCTACAATACAACAGTCCAACGGTATCGAGTGAACCAACAAAGTTATTCATCAGTCTGTAATTATCATCAAGACTCTCAGCCGGGCCACAATCGGAACGAACCGATATGACCGTTCCCAGAAACCATATGTAAGCAGCCACAATCTCTATCGTCTCGAGCATCTGCCAGGGCTTCGATACCGTACTGAGAGACAAATGATTGGACCTCTTCAAGCTCTCCATATCGGCACGAGAGCAAGATATCCTCGAGCTCTTCCTCTGTGGGATTCGATCCAACGTTTTGGGTTTCAGTTGAGCTCATGTTATATCTGAATGAGGAGGAGAGGCTGTATGCTTTAGGTGCAACCGTGGGATGATGGTGAAACTTGTAAATTAGAGAAAATTCAAAATTATCAGAAATCTATTGCTTACTGCGCGTTTGACGGTCTGGGCGTTTCAGTCCTTGTTTCTTAGTCTCACCATCACCATCACCATCATCACTACGACTCGTCAGAACGTTCGAGATGGCACCACTCTTGACTCTAGCAACGTACGTTTAGTGTGGAATATGGATAAATCTACCGACTCAATAGTATTATATCTGACTATTTTCTTGTTTTGTGGGAACTTCTCTGAACCCAGATGGTAAGTTGCGTTAGATAAGTAGAAAACATATATCGAACGAGACATTGATATTATTTCTTTGGCAACTCACAGCTCGCTGAATCAGTGGGCGCTTGACTTTGAGGTAAGTTCTTCTTAAATCTTTATGATAATTCCTGTCTATGCTAATCTTCCCGAATTCTCAACTTGAATTTTAAGGGAAACAAAGCTCGAATTCTTGAATCAATCCAAATTGCCAAAGAGCGAGGAGCAAGGCTTCGAGTCGGACCAGAGCTAGAAATTTCGTCCGTACATGTTTTTTCCATCTTTGCCAAGCCTCATTCATAGTCTAAAGTTACCCTGTCTATCTCTATCGCTTCGCGCTTTGAATACAGTGGATATGGCTGTCTTGATCACTTTCTAGAGGGTAAGTGGGTTTCCTTGAAAGCGAAGTTATCATAACGAATGGTAAAATGCGGTCGGTTCTTGATGATTGCACTTGCGACATCCATCCAATAGGCGACACCATGATGCATTCTTGGGAGGTCTTGGCGGACATCATCGACTCTGAGGATGCTCAAGATATTGTCTGTGACGTCGGAATGTTAGTCAACTTTTACGCTCTTCAGGATCAGATTCAAGTCAGATGCATCGCCGCTGACCATCCTACTTCTGCAGGCCCATGACTCACAAAAACGTAATCTACAATGTCCGGGTTATCTTCCATAACCGGAAAATTTTGCTCATCCGACCCAAGATGTGGATGGCGAACAACGGAAACTATAGAGAGCTGAGATATTTCACACCTTGGGCTAAGCATCGGGAAACTGAGGACCATGTCCTTCCAACTCAATTAAGAAAGATCACAGGCCAGGTGAGTGACCCTTCTATCGGAGCAACATGATGGACAGACATCTATGCTAAGAACGTGCGCTTTGTCTTCGGCAGATTACTGTCCCATTTGGAGACGCTGTCGTAGCCACCTTAGATACATGCATTGGGGTCGAACTTTGCGAGGAACTTTTCACCCCTGCCTCGTATGTACTCGATCAGTTCAATCAAATACTACCTTTTGCTCATATGAGTCTGTTGTCTCTGTGTCATTGGCAGTCCTCATATCCTCATGGGTCTGGATGGCGTTGAGATATTTACCAATTCAAGTGGTAGTCATCATGAGCTTCGAAAGCTCAATACTCGTGTCGAGCTGATCAAGGAGGCTACGTATAAGGTAACTCCTACCGTCGGTATGAATCTGTCCGAATGATCTTGCCCCAATCTGACCGTATCGTCTCGTGTTGACTTGAACTTTAGGTCGGCGGTATCTATCTATATGCTAACCAGCAAGGGTGCGACGGAGATCGGCTCTATTACGATGGTTCTGCAATGATCGTTCTCAATGGAGTCGTTCTTGCGCAGGGAAGTCAATTCTCACTCAATGATGTTGAGGTCGTCACTGCTACGGTCGATCTTGACGCTGTGCGAGCCCATCGGGCGGTCAGTAGCCGAAGTCACCAAGCCGCGCAGGCGGAAAGATATCAGAGAATCAATGTTGATTGGGAATTGGGCCAAGGCGTACTATCCGCTCACGAAACCGAGGAGGTCCAGGTCCGATATCATTTGCCCGAAGAAGAAATCGCGTAAGTTATCATTATGTTTCTATCTACCACGACAACAAAGTCGCTTAACTAGCGGACAAGTGTAATCGCTGATTGCCTTTGTGTATCACGCGAATTAGACTGGGACCAGCATGTTGGTTATGGGATTACCTGCGCAGATCAAGGGTTCAAGGATACTTCCTTCCATTAAGTGGTGGAATCGACAGCTGTGCAACAGCCATCATCATTCATTCCATGTGTCGTCTAGTCGTCGAGGCCAGTGGCCGAGGAGGTAAGTATCTTCTTTAATTTCGAATGTTGGTATGTGTGCTCTTTATGCTGATCTTGTTCTCTGTTTCTTCTAGACCAACAAGTGATATCTGATGCTCGCCGAATCGCTGGGGAACCAGAAGAGTCGGCTTACATCCCTTCGGACCATAAAGAATTCGCTGGTCGGATCTTTCACACGTGTTTCATGGGTACAGAAAATTCGAGCAAGGATACAAGGCAGCGTGCGAAGGAGCTTGCAAATGACATTGGAAGGTCTGTGCTACCCTTAACTTTATTTGAACTCGAGTTGATATGGCACGTGTTCGAGTAGGCGAAGCTATCAGACTGACCAGATATACATTTTGCTGTTGGACACAAAACCAGTTACCACGTTGATCTCAACATGGATACGGTTGTAAGCGCTGTGACGAGTTTGTTTGGACTCGTTACTGGGGTGAAGCCTAAGTTCAAAGTTTACGGGGGAAGCAACGCCGAAAATCTAGCTCTTCAGAATATACAAGTTCGTTCTGTTGTTCTCACTCGTATCAGCTTTGAAACAAACTTCGTACGCACTCTTACGCGGCTTCACAACCGATAGGCTCGGCTACGAATGGTGTTAGCATACATGTTCGCTCAGCTGCTGCCATTTGTGAGAGGTCGACAGGGTGGACTACTTGTTTTGGGTAGCGCAAATGTAGATGAGAGGTCAGTTCAACGCCACCCAAATATTGCAGTCATATGTTACTTACCTATGTTTTCTTCAATCGAAATGCAAATTTCATTGGGCGTTGAAAATTTAGTCTTCGAGGTTATTTAACTAAATACGAGTAAGGCTTTCAGGTGTCTGCTTCCTTTACCGAGATCGAAATCTGAAAGAACTTGATCGATTGTCTAGTTGCTCGAGTGCGGACGTAAATCCGATCGGAGGAATTTCAAAGACAGATTTAAAACGCTTCATCGAATGGGGGTCCGAGGAGTTCAATTTACCCATTTTAGACAGGTGTGTATATGCCTCTTCATCGTGTTACATATGTGCAGCCAGGTCTGACTTGTTGGGTAATCTCAGTTTCCTGACGGCTACACCAACTGCAGAATTGGAACCTATAACTGAGAACTACGTTCAGGCAGATGAGGTCAGTCTCATCTTTTGTCTTACACCTGTGAAGACGCGCTGACAATATTCGGGGGTTTGAACATACAGGCCGACATGGGAATGACATACAACGAACTGTCCATCTATGGACGACTTCGTAAAATTCAAAAATGTGGACCTTATAGCATGTTTGTCAAATTAGTACAAGAGTGGGGAGGTAAGCTTTCTCCAACCGAGGTAAGTTTTCATCATCGTTGTGTAGAGTGATTATCAGGATCCTCTCCTCTCGTGCTGATTTTTACATTATATGCTCTCAACGATACAGATCGCCGACAAGGTCAAGCTGTTCTACTTTGAGTACGCTCGGAACAGGCACAAGATGACGACTTTGACGCCTTCATACCATGCTGTATGCTTGATTCTTTCTTCTTCCACCTGAAAGCGACGTTCACAACTGAAAGATATCTCGTTTTTCCTTATATTGAAACCCATAGGAATCTTACTCTCCGGATGACAACCGTAAGCTAGTTTTTCTTTCCTTTCTTTCGTGTTTCATTTCACAATCGGTCGAATTTGACAATCCTCTTGATCTTCTGTTCGATCCAGGTTTCGATCTTCGGCCATTCTTATACTCGTCGAGGTTCCCCTGGCAGTTCAAGAAGATCGACGCCTTGGCAGCGTCGCTTCCAGACCGATCCCAGACGTCACCAGAAGGAGACAAGGCTAAGAAGGATTGACTTGTATAGTTGTCTGGATATTTGTTATCGATTCTGCTTTTATTAGAAGGCATCGAGATGTGATGCTCTGCAATTTGTTGTTCGTTATGTAGATGAAACATCATCAGTGTGCTGACTAAGCGAGAGAGTCAGCTCCCGTGAGACATATCCGGATACTCACTTCTCAGTCAACCCTTAACGATTGAGCTCCATCCACCATCATCGTCTAGTTTTGAGATTGTCATGTCCTCACCGGTTCTCCGATCAGCGTTGTCCTCTCCTACGACTACCCCTTCATCCATCTCATTCTCCAACCAGGCTCCTCCTTCTCAGTTAAATAATTCTGCGGGAGGGGGAACATCGGCAGCGACAGCAGCAAGTGGAGGTGTACGAGGTAGCACATCGTTCTCGGAGGATAGGTCCAACCCATCCTTCAAATCGTCAAGTAGGCGGAGCTTAAGCTTCCAACGAACAAGAACTGTCAGCTCTGGGGAAGGAGGACATGAAAAATCTTATCGTAACAGAGGTCAGTCTCGTTGTGCCCTTCTTCCTATCGCACTATTCTTCCTGTTCATCTCTGGTCTCAATCTGGACTTTATACGCATCAAATGACATGTCCAGATGGAGCCATGAAGGACAGATGTTGCGTTCTTTTGTATTAATTACCATCTCGTTTTTTGTATGCCCGCATGTTTTCTATCTCTTAGTTGGATTCGATACATTTGACGACTGCCACGATGATGGTCTGTTCTCATTCACTCTGCAGAGTCAGTATAGACATCATCTCCTGGATTTGAAATTCAGATAATGCATACATCAATACAAACATACTTCCTACTGACCCTTCTATAAATTTTATCTCACTATACAGCTCAATCTGAGGGTTATCATCGATCAAGGGAATCTCGAACATTCCTTGTAGCGGTCTCGCGTGATGAATCTGGATCGGAAGCTCTAGACTGGTTAATGGAGAACTTGCTGGAAGGTTTGTTTGCACGTTATCAACCATTCATCATCCGAGATATCGAGATATTGTGTCTTATTCATTTTGTTGTGTGTGGAAATAGATGGAGATGAGATGGTAGCACTACGAGTCATTGAGTGGGATGAGACGGAACGAGCTTCTTCGGAGAAACAAGAAGAACTTCGAGAAGAAGCCCGAGAGCTTCAGCGGTTGATATTGGAGAAAAACGACGATGGAGACGAGCGCCAGATTTCTATTGTTGTCGAATTTGTTGCCGGAAGGAAAACCGAATCCATCATGCGTTTAGTTGCACTCTACCGACCAGACTCCCTCATCGTTGGTACTCGGGGCTCGCGAGGAAAGCTGGCTGAATGGGGAGCCGCTCTCGGAGCGCCGGGGATGGGCTCTGTCTCTCGATATTGTATCTCCCATTCGGCTGTTCCTGTCATTGTTGTTCGACCAGAGGCGAAGGTGAAGAAGAGTATGGCTAAGAGGGAGAAGGACCCGAAGCGTAAGAGCTATCTCGCTTTGCTCGGTACATCGGGCACTGCCGGTACCAATCTCAGCCGGTCCCGCTCCGCGGGAGGACTAGCGTAAACCTTTGCTTGTGTTTTCGCTATCATCAGATATATGTTGAATTCGTATCCATATATTCGCTGAATCCGTGATCCTTGAAAGAGGGTTGGCTCTGCATGCTGTGCCTTCTGCTTGCCCTTACGACTTCCGTAGATATATTCCCTCAAGTAGTCTAATTTGTTAATGTAGAATGGCCTGTATAATCACTTGTGTGTTTTGCACATTCCATCATTTATACTTGTTCTGCTTCTTCTCTGAACCTAGTTTCATCATCTGAATGCTCAGTCTTTTCCTTATGATATGCAAGTTTGTACTGTTGACACCTCGTGTCGGTTGGAAAGAAGAGAACTAAACATTTGAATAACCTTGCTTAACGTGTACAAAATTAGGAGCGCCAAAAAATTCACGCGTATCCATCCGCATTGGCCACTTCATCCAGCCGGTCTTCGTTTATTACCTTTGTCCTTTGCTCACTCACTCTCAGATCAGCTCACTATGTCCTCCGACAGCGAACAAGACGGTTTTGATCTTGATGGGATGTTTGTTGTAAGTTTCGCTGTTTTCATCTTCACGCGTGATCTTGATCTATGTTTGTTCATTTCTGATTAGAGGCTACATACTGACATGCCACAAACTTACCACACATATCCAACTCGTATACGATATACCAAACCAAACGTTTCCGTCGTTTGAGGACCACAGGAACCTCCTCGACCTGCTTCTCCTCCACCAACCTTCTCGACATACTCACCTCCTCAACCTCTTCAATCTGGTACATCATCGATATCAATCCGCTTGGTAGGCTCGCATCCTCTTTGGGGTATGTCTCTTTCGATTTTGGTCATGCTTCATACCCCTTTTCCCCCTCTCAACAATTCATTCTTCGAATCAGACTAGAGACGCAGAAGGAACTGACAACAGTCTTAATTTATACACATGAAAAAGGTCAACACCTTTGGAATTCAGCTCGAGTCTTTACTAGCTTCGTGGTTGAGAACGCACAGGAGTACATTCAGGGAAAGAATGTTCTTGAGCTGGGAGCGGCTGGAGGTACGTTTTCAATCAGCATCATTCTCCGTCCAGAGATACCCAAGAGCTGGATGAAGGAGAGCTCGAGCTAATATTCGGTCTATGTTGCTTGGTTTTCTTGATTCAATCAGCTTTACCCGGAGTCGTCGCTGCACTTTCAGGAGCCAAGAAGGTACATAGTGATCCCTTCTTCCATAGCTTCTTTGTCCAGCGAAGTTAAAAGACATTGCTGACTGAAGGGTAATGCTCACGATTGCGGTACATGTCCGTCTTCCTCAGACGGTTATTACCGACTATCCTGACGAAGCGTTGATGGATAATATCTCCATCAATGTTGAGACTAACGTTCCTTCGCCTTTGAGAGAGAATGTCCATGTTCTTGTTCGTTACCACTTCTTATGTTTCAACATCGTTTCTTCGAACTGACAGACACCGATCTATTCAATCATATGCTTAAACTCCAGGGTCACACATGGGGAACAGAAGTTGAATCCCTCCTGGCTTGTTTGCCTGAAAATGAAGCATTTGACACACTCATCCTTTCCGATCTTGTACGGCATGAACGATCGCTTTCTTTTTCTTTTCCTACATGAGACTTGTATCTCTGACATTCTGATCTTGTCGCCTCCTCATCCATGGCTTGAAAAGGTGTTCAATCACACCCAGCACAAAGCGCTTCTCAAATCATGCGCCCAAACTTCGAGTCCTACATCCCGCCTACTCGTGTTCTACACACATCACCGACCTCATTTCGCTGATCGAGATCTAGTCTTTTTTGATCTCGCAAAAGAGGATGGTTGGGAATGCGAGGAGATTGTTACAGAGTGGACTGGACCAATGTTTGAGACTGATCCGGGAGATGAAAAAGTGGTGAGTGCAAATTTGGTCACTTTCTTCAAGCTCAAGTTCTGATATGCCTTTCATATCACAACATAGCGAGGAACCGTACACGGGTGGGTTTGCAAGCGAAGCAGTCAAACCTCATAGAGCACATTGATAGAAAGACACAAAAGGAGACCCATAAAAGTCCAAGACAATTCTAGGCTTCAGAAGCATAACATAATGAAACGCAGGAGAATTCTGCACAAGAGGGGAAGAAGAGAAGTCGGATAATTATGATTGGATATTCAAGAACAATGTTCGCTTCGAACGATCCAACCCTCTTTCTCTTCACGTGGAAGGGAGGCGGTATACGTAGACAGTTTATCGAGTAACTCGGAGGGTGACCAGATATCAAGATCGCCTTCCATTCGGGAAGATCGATGGCAAATCTTAGCATGACGCCTTTGAGGTTAAGAGGTCGGTAAGGTAGTAAGCAGCGACAATATCAGCTCTGTTCCAGAAACGATTGAAACGGTTGTGGCGATGAAGATCGGACGTACCACCAGAAGATTTCAGGAACTTGAACGGTCACATCCTGTCGTACCACTTGAATTATGAGATATATGTTTGACTACAGCGAATATGAATCATGATCTTACCTTGACACCTTCTACGGGTATCCATCCTTTACATTTGTCTGATATAAACAGCCATTGAGCAAAAAGAGGATATATATCAGAAATTCTGAAGTCAGTTAGAGTCTGTTTCATGTCGTAGTGCCAATAAGAGAAAGACTGACGGCATAGCCCTTCAGTGATAGTCGACTTCTCATCAGGTCTTTTGAGATGACGTTGTGATGTTCGAAATCTAGGCAGATATATCCGTGTAGCAACAGAAGTAGTTCAGAATCAGTCTTCCTAGTAAAAAGATGAATAACGAAACTGCCTACTGACTTGATTGGAGGGGAGAAAGGCAGCCCGGTGATTGGGGATATTCCATGAGCGAAGAGAAGATGGTAGCTTTATTGCGATAATACGACCAATTTACATCATCAGTGTTAGAGAAGGATACATTGCCACGTGTGCGCAAACTTACTTGTACGCTGATACCTGATAATTGTATAGGCCAAAGATGAGACAACGGTTAGAGCAGTTTCTTGCACTTTTGATCAGTATCTGCTCCATTCTTACCTTTGTCTTGAGAGCAACCAGATCCTCCCCGTCCTCTACGCAGATCGGACAGACACCAAATTTCTTGCTAGATTTGATAGACGGTGCATCCAAGTCGATGAGTATAAAATCTCTCCTCTCTACGAATAAGGAAACGTACCTTCCTAAACCCTGGACCCATCGGGGTGTGTACAAATCTAACAACCCACGTGAAAGAAAGTTGAAGGTAGCCGACCGGGACATAGGCGCACTGGGCGTCGGGACAGGAAGACCGAGACTTCTGCACGTCTCCATTGGAAGAGCGGATGGAACAGCAACTGAAGTCGAGTAAAAGCAATGATTGGTAGCTGTAGATGTTAGCACTCATATCAGAATGTTGAGAATTGAAGAGAGAGAAGAGACTCACACTGTCTGTACATTGCCTTGAACTCTTCTCTGATTTCTAAACCAGGAGGGAAGGTTCTGTAAGTTCTCGGTTTTGAGGCACGTCGGACCAATGGTGAGCCTGGTGAAGGATTGTATGGCGATGTCGGCGGAGACGATGTATAACCGTCGTTATCTGGCTCGGGAGAAGGGGACAGGGACGAGAGCCTAGACGACAAGGGTGAAGATGAGGTCCCGAGCTGAATACTAGGAGTCAAAACTCTAGTTGGAGTTGTTTCTACGTCGGAAATCTGGCGCGCTGTATGCAGAAAGCCTGAAGCCTGATTCTCAGGTGTAAGGTCGGAAAAATCTGGCCCCAAATGAACTGAAGAACCGCGGACATGAGAAGTAAGCCTCATCACAGGAATGAGTTTTCCAGCAGATCGGCTTCGGAGATGTGGAAGTCTATAAGGGGAAAACCGGGAGGTTCGAAGTGGTCGGTATTCAGAGGAAGAAAAGACATCTTCGGCACGTCTCATAGATCGTAATGACCTTTTTGCATTCTTCGAGGTGGACAAGATCCAGTGCTTGTGCGCATCCAAGCCTGTCGATGGATGCGGTATGGTAGTAGAGAGAGGAGGAGAAAATTTGCTTTGTTGTGAAGATGACAAAGACGAAAACGAGTCACATGGCGAAGCCACATCTGATTCTCTGCTTCGGAGATTTCGAGTACCAGATGGACTAGGTTCGGAGCGCTTTCTCTTGCCCAGGCAAGGTGTACTGATAGGGAGCTGAGGCCTCTTCAGCGCAAAGACCGGCATATGTTGCGGCTCACTTGAGTCGTTTGATGAAGGCTGCGACGTTTCAGGGGAGGGAAGGTGCTTTTCTTCGCAAGGGGGTGTTTGAGAAGCTCTCCATCGATACCCTATGGCCAAAAGAGCATGTCGCTTTCCTCGGGTGATATCTAGATTAGACAAGGTTCTGGTAGCAGCGCTCAGAACGACATCGGGATCTTCGTCTACCTCTAGAATGGGCGCATGCTCATGAGTACTATAGCGTGAATGGACGTGTCCCAATGGAAGTTTTCGAACGATAGTAGGTGTGACTGCTTGGGGTTCGATCTCCTTGTTTGAATCGGAGAGTTTTAGGACGATTCGCCGTTGTCTTGCAGGAGGACTGTTCAAAGGAGAGGAGGGACCTTGACGATATAGCGAAGGGCTAGAAAGAACAGGATTTGACTGTCTCCGAGAGAGTGTTGGCAAAGGAATAGTGAAGGAGTGTTTAGTCTTTTCCACGGCGGGCGAATCGTAAGCCCTATGTGGAGAACGACCTCTCTCGAAGGATGTGATTTTGTCCTGAATGACAGGTTGACATAGACAAAGTCCCCATTTTTAGACTATTCAGGCACAAGAATATATGCGCCATAAGATGAACAGAATTGAGACCCACTCTTGAAGACACTGGGAAGACCATATTGGTTGCAACGCACTCGGTCGTATCCCAATTGAGATGCTGCTTCCAATGGCCATCACCTTGTGAGAATCCGACATCGGCCCAAGCAGATCCTATGTCGGGGTTCTGTTCCCGGGTCGACGGACTGAGAGCCACTAATCTTGCGCTTACGTCCCGATTGCTACTTCGACCTCGATCGAGATTTGGATTGCTATATCGCTCGCTCCGAGGGGACGAACCCTGCAGAAACGGAGAGAGATTAAGATACCTGAATGGGTCTGAAGGAAAGCGTGTTATAGGAGCCGGAGAGTGTAGGAAATCACTTGGAGAACTAGGATTTGGAGTTTGGTAAGGAGCTGATGTGTTGAACAGATCCATATTGATTAGAAGAACGGGAAAACGATATAGGCCGGGCAGATCGCTTTTCAGATTAGAAGGAGGGAAACAAGAGAAGAGTGTATGCACAAGGTGAAAGATTCAGATAGAAAGAGCAGATGATGAAAAAACAGATTAGACGAGAAGAGAAGAAGGAATGAAAGAAGAAAGTAAGAAAGGGAAGAAGAGACAATGAAGAGACAAAGGAGAGATGTTCTTCGATTTATCCTGTCAGCCGGTCGGTCAGTCAATCAGTCAATCAGTCAATCAGTCGACAGTCACTCAGGAACGAGAAACTTCCTGTCAGGCCCTGAATTGATATCTTATCAGCCGAAGCAACCCTCTGCACTTGACCAGACATAAAGTTAGGATCCATTCTTGCCTCCAAGTATCCAGAAGAAGAAGATACCAAAGCAGACATAAGATGTTAGGAATAATTGAGAAGAGGTTTAGGTGATGGACAAAGGGTTCTGTTGTAGATATAAAAGGATGATAGTTTGTGATCAGACGGCGGTGATGAATATGATTAATTCAAGAAATCATGAAAATGCTCGATGCGCTCATCAACCTTCTAGAGTTATTCTTTTCTATCGAACAAGCAACAACGATTCTCTGTAAATATCATTCTCAAGTATGCAGTCGTCAGATTCTATTCCTGGACCTTCTAAGCCAGAGGCCAAGTCAGTCGTCTACTGCCAAGGTACGTTGGACCATACTTGTCTTGTTTACTCAATGATGTATACTAACACTTTGTTTCCACACAGTCTGTACTTGGCCAGTTGAGTACTGTGAATTCTCGCCAAGCTTCTCCAAGTGCAAGACCTGGCTTCAAGAAAGCCACCCTGATCTGTTTGAGAGATATTACTCTGCAGGTAAACCGAGTTTCTCGCCTTTAGGATCGCCCGATATCCGTGTTTAGAATCTGACCTCAGGTGGAATGTGACGTTCACTTACTTGTCCAACCGACTACAGATGCATTGCAGAAAAAGATGGGAACACTTTCGGTAGAGGGTGAAAAGAAGCTGGAGCAGGACGTTGAAAAGCAAGAGAAGAAGGCAAGGAAAAAGGCTGAGAAAGAAGAGGAGAACAAGAAGGTTCGTCCTCCTCACCATTCGAGTTCTCTAACAAACCTTCTACTGAGCACTTAATCCTTTGCCGTGGTGAACGGCCAATCAGGCTCTCAAGGTGAGTTCTCAGACAGCAATA
This sequence comes from Phaffia australis, assembly GCA_014825575.1. Lineage (NCBI taxonomy): Eukaryota > Fungi > Basidiomycota > Tremellomycetes > Cystofilobasidiales > Mrakiaceae > Phaffia > Phaffia australis. The sequence continues at coordinate 1,293 of MVAH01000073.1, read as the reverse complement.
AATGAAACTGTCAGCTTTATGTTGACTATCTGATTTACATTGATTCCTTCTATTCTTCCTTCAGGTCACCATCAAGCGAATCGAGAGAAACAAGCGAAAGTATGTGACCACCGTTCAGGGTCTCGAATTCTTTGGTAAGCATAGGTTTCTTCGAATTCTGGTATTGCCCTTTTGTTCTGCAATTCTCATATCAGTTCGTTCCATTACAGGCATCGACTTGAAAAAGGCAGCCAAGCTGTTTGCACAAAAATTTGCTACTGGATCTAGTGTGACCAAAAACCCGCAAGGACAGGATGATATCACTGTTCAAGGTGATGTGACAGAAGAGATTGTCAGTCCTTTCCAATGATACATATCCTTGATCCTTGTTGTGCTGCTTGACTAAACTTTTCATCTCTTTCATTCGCTTGATCATCGATTTGCCTTGCGTATGATTTCAGTCCGATATCCTGACATCTCCCTCTGGCAAAGAAGCTGCGATTTTTGGAAAAGATGGTCTTCCCGAAAAGTCGATCTCCAAGGTTGAAGAAAAGCCAAAGAAGAAGGCTGAGGTGGTTATCTAAAGATTTTCATAATCGTCATAGCTTAGAAATGTAATCTCTCATCATGTCAAGATCAGGATATAGAGATGAGAACGATTCATATCATACGTTATATCAAGAGAAATCGAAAAGCACAAGATCATGATCCAAGTGAAAGCGAGAGTGTGTTACCCTTGTCAAAGGGGAATAATCTTAAGGCCGACCGAGGCCGCTAAGGAGACCGAGGCCGCTAAGGATCTGCCTATCGCCGAGCCGAGATACATCTCCACTTGAGCTGTGGGTCGAGGTGATAGGAGATTGATCAATGACCACGTGATATACATTGTACTGACGGACACGTTGCCGCTCGCTTCAAAGAGATGGGAGATCATTCCAGAGATCCGATATCTGACACTCACACCTGATATGTTACATGCTGTTTCTTCATCCTCTTCTCTTCTTTGCTCTCATCTAATGTTAGAAGCTCGGCGAGCTGAGATAGAAGTGAATCGTCTGATTAAAATAGTTGTCAAACTTCAGGCCGAGGCGTTGCTGAGTCGGTACAGATGACCAACTGAGAAGCAGAGTATCAACTATTTAAAGGTATTCTAGGATTATCCTTCTGCACACCCACCGTCTCAGAATCGTTCAAGCCATTGCGAGATAATAAACTTGCTTTTGATAACTAATATGTCTTTCAGTGTGATTGAAGCGACCAAACATCATCCCTGGCTATCGGCCGGACTCGCTCTCGTTCTTCTCTCCTTGGCCG